>JAOEHY010032580.1:9642-24695 GCA_025447955.1 Psilopsiagon aurifrons | reverse complement strand
GCGGGGTGTGTGTGTGGGTGTGTGTGTGTGTGTGTGTGTGTGTGTGTGGAGACTTTGACGTCGGACTGTCGGTTTGCGAAATGGTGGCGCTTCTCGTCCCGGAACGGGAAGGTTGGCTGCGTTCGATGGGCCTGGGCGTTTTTCTTGAGCCATGTCGTTTTAAAGAGTTGTTACGAGCGAGGGAGCTTCGGGGCCTGAGGGGTACGTTTCCTGCAATATCGGAGAACTCCTTGGCTTTGGTATTCGGGTCTTCTAGGCGGCTCCGGTGGCTTTTGTGACTCCACCTGGTTTTGCAAAGTTAGTGTAAGGACGCCTCGAAACAATGGTTCCGTCCAGGAAAACAACCGGCAGGAAAATCCTGGCTCTGCAAACTGTAAAGTTTTGCGTGGAGTTGGGACTGATGCGCTTAGAAACAGCTGGGAAGTCTGGAAAGAGCCGGGATTCTTTTTCACACTCTTGAACATGCGTTTTAATCGCTGAGGAGCTGCGTGGCTTTTGTGGACGCTGAACTTAGGGCGCAGTAGTCTGCTGGTTTTTCTGTGCGTTTTCCCAAGATACGGACGGGAGGAGAACTTGTACAGGCAAGCCAAATTTCTTCTGCTTCCAAAGGTTTTGCGCTAGCGATGTCTTGGCTGTGTTGTGTTGTTGTGAGGAGTTTTTTCAGCTCTGGTCTATCCTGTCGAAGGTGCGGACTTTGTAGTGTCTGTACATTTTTTGCTAACCTTTCTCCTGAATACCCAGGTGATATTAACTTGTGTTCAGATGTTATCTTGGAGTGCAGTATGAGTGGTTACTGACAGCTGGAAGGTAACGTCATGCAGGGGACAGAAGTAGGAAGCTAGGTACCTAGGGTAAATGTATGTTGCTCACTGCTTCAGTTCAGGCCCAGTCACTTAGACTTAACAAAACAGGAAGCTACTGGCAGCTCGGCTTGATGAGGTGGTTAGTTTCACTACTTGAATGGTGTTAAATCAGTACCCAGTTTGAAAGCTGGTGAGCTAACTTCCTGGGCTGGAGGAAGGGAAGCTTTTTTGGTGGGGTATTTTTTCATTTGTGTGCTTGATTGTTTTTATTGTACTACAAAAATAACATAATTTGTATTTCCCTTTCGGAGCGAAAAGAGTGAATAGAGTTACTTAAGGCTTTCATCAGTTCTATCTAGAATATTCACTTGGCGTTGAGGTCTTGCGTCCTGTCACACACTTGTGCATACAATTGCTTAGCTTTAGGGCTGCTTTGCTGCGTCCCAGAAATGGGGGAGTTTCAAGAACCAGCAAAGCACTTGATATGATTCGTGCTTATGTTGGGGGGGCTGGGTGGGGGTGCAGGTAGTATTTGTCAAGCATCTACTCACTGGAAGGCTGCTGAAAGTACAGCTGTTGAGAGCATCATCTTTGGCCACTGGAGGTGGTGGCTGCAGCTTTATAGAAAGGGGAAGAAGAGTTTTGATGAGTGTCTTGGAAATTATCCCTGGGAAAATGGAAAAGCAAATGCTGCTGCTACTGCCTGGGAAGAAGTGACTCTTAAAGTACAAAGGTAAACTGAGGCGCTTTCCGTAGCTAAACCCCCCGGTACTAATTGTCACCATCTGCTTCTCTTTCAGATTGAACCAAGTGAATTCTGATATAACTCAACTTTGTTAGAGGGCTTTTTTTTTTTTTTTTAAAAAAAAAAAAGTTGATCCACAGTGCATCAGAGCAAGTTACTACTTTACTTTTGAGTGACTTACAGGTGCTTGCCTGCATTGCAATAAAGGACTCATATATTGAGCAAGACTTATTTATCTCTTCGTTTTGGAGAGTCTAATAAACTGTTATTACAGTTTCTGTACTGACTTTCAAAGTTTTGAAGTCTAAAAAGACATCTTTAAAAACATGAGCACGGCCAGAACAGAGAACCCTGTTATAATGGGTCTATCCAGTCAGAATGGGCAGTTGAGAGGCCCTGTAAAACCCAGCGGGGGCCCAGGAGGTGGAGGCACACAAACTCAGCAACAGATGAACCAGCTGAAAAACGCCAACACAATCAATAACGGCACTCAACAGCAAGCACAGATTATGACCACCACTATTAAGTAAGTGTTTCCGTCGGCTGCCATGTTTCAGAGTCATGTATGGGAAGTGTTTTTGTGTTCTCATGTTAAAAAGTTTGCTGCTGCTGGTTTATAACCTTGCTGGTTGGAAATGTCCTGTGTGCACTATGAAAAGAAAGCTCTATTGCTTTGCTTTCAAAATTGCACGTGATGCTTTGCTTTCAAAATGTGTAGCTGCTTGTCAGGCATAGCCCGCTGAGCAGCAGCATCCTGTGTTATTTGCTCATTGAGACTGGTACAAGAGGGGTGTTGGGGGGTGGGAAAGAACTGAAGACGAGGAGGAAATGCCCCATAGTCTCAGTGCAGTTGTGTTTGCTGTCGTTTGTTGCAGTTCTTTCTTGCAGTGAGAAAATCCTTAAAGTGTATAATCTTTTGTCATTGATTTTAAATAGTAGAGCTTGCTGTCCTCAGTACAGAGCTCTGGCTTTAATTCATCAGAGCCTGAGCTGAGATAGTGTGGTACCACTGTGATACCCTACCGCCATCAAACTGGTTTTGGCAGTGTGCTAATAGACGTGAGTGTGCTGATTTGAAATCCCGAGAGATGTAAGACTTGGATGGTATGGTAACGTCTTCTTTTTTTGTCTCCTCTGAACAACATTCACTTTCATTTTGTTACTTGATGATTTGTGAAGGAAATGCCAACTGTCGTCAGAGAGAGCGTAATGGAATACTTGGGAGTCTGACAGTAGCTTGCCTGACTCTTTCCTGGTTTGGTTTGGTTTTGTTTTCTCGTTGTCCTTTGTTGGTTTGTTGGTTTTGTTCGTAATGGGTTCCTCTAATGGAACCGATTGCTTCAACTCATCAGAAGTCCCTCATGACTTCTGGGATTGGGGAAGAGAAGGGATTGCTCCTCTGGACAGTGGCTTTCGAGAAAGGATTGGTGTCTAAATCTCATTGAGGGCAAAAGATGCCAACAGTTGGTCAACCAGTGCTTACTTAATTTTCTCCCCCAAGGTGGATTTTCATCTTCTCGCATTACTCACAGGTTAAGATTGGATGTACCCAGGAGATTTTTTTTCTCTTTTGCGTGATGAAATGTTCTCATGTGGATTTATTATAGTCAGTTTCTGCCATATGACTGAGTCAGTGCTCAGTTTTAAATGTGTGTTTGACTGAATTGATTCCGTGCCCTAAAAATGGGACTTCAGTCATGGCTGGATTGAGATTTCACAAATTCTTTGGGCGTTTGGCAGACTGGTGATTTTCTCTGTTTACAGTTTCCTGCCTGTTGCATCCTGCTTAGCTGAGAGAAGGCTTGAGCTTATGTGTGTAGGCGCTTTCAGCTTTCAGGAGGTGAAAATACGACACGTTCACTGCTGCCTCTGTGGAAGTAAAGCTTCAAAATAAAATTATTGAACCAGATTCCTTTTTAACTTGATTTAATTTTATTTTTGCTCTAGACCTGGTGATGACTGGAAGAAGACTTTAAAACTCCCTCCAAAGGATTTGAGAATCAAAACTTCGGTGAGGATGGTTGAATTGCATAAATACCGGATTGAATAAATACTAAATTGAAGATTTGGGAGAAGCTGTGGCGGCAAAATACTTGTCTTAAGCAAAGATTGAAGTGCAGTTCAGCACCTGCTGTTTACAATGAGGAATTAAGTTCTACAGCTGCTTAGGAGAGATGCTTCTCTCAGAAGGCTTGAAAAGAGTTTGCTGAGGGTTTCTTACTGTACGGGTGTTACAGCATAGCTGACAGTTGTCAGTGTCTCTCGCAAGGCAGATTAGACGGTGACAGTTCACAGTGCTGTATTTGGCTACAAGAAGGCTAATGTTTCCTTCTCCACTGTGTGATACTGCACAGCTTAGTGGGAGCTCCTGTATAGTAATGGAGTGAGCTCTGTGGTCTTCCTGCATACGCAGTCTCTCCTTGCGTCAGACCAGTCCATGTGACCTCATCTTACGGAAGTGCTTTTTTTGATTTTCCAGGACGTGACCTCCACAAAAGGAAATGAGTTTGAAGATTACTGTTTGAAACGGGAGTTGCTGATGGGAATTTTTGAAATGGGCTGGGAAAAACCATCTCCTATTCAGGTTAGGAGACTGCTACGAGTTCTAAGACTACTTACAAGCAGCATTTAATTTGTATAAATGTCTTGAAATTCTTATTTGCACTTAAGTGTTGTATACTGCTGTTGTGATTTGAGAGAACTGGAGTTGTGAACGGTAGAACTCAGTGATTTAGTTGGGCATAAAGAGATTCCTGCCCTCCCCCAAGGGCTGCTAAGTCACACACTGGGTGACTTAGAGATGGGACTATCTTCTGCTTTAGAGAAGTAGATTTCACGCAGTACTGTTCAAGAGTGGAGTTAAATCTGGCCATCCTGTTTGGTGAGTGTGGCTTACGTTTGCTTGCCCACTACTTATCTCTCTTTGCTTTTCAGGAGGAGAGCATCCCCATTGCTTTATCTGGTAGGGATATCTTGGCTAGAGCGAAAAATGGAACAGGCAAGAGTGGAGCCTACCTCATTCCTTTACTTGAACGGCTAGACTTAAAGAAGGACAATATACAAGGTCAGTTGAGATGGATCTCACTTAGCTGCGGCCAGGTGGTGGTGTCAGTCGCTACGTAGCAGACTTGAGCCTAAAACTAGCTAACAAAACGGAGGAGCGCAGGTTACATGCTTGTACTTCCAAAGGAAGTTAACGAGGAGCAGGGGAGGTGGAATTTTAAAAGTCCCACAGTTGCTTTCAAAAGCTTGAAGTGGAAGACATCTTTTGGACTTCACAGTAGCCAGTGTCCAGTTTTTCTGGACACACAGAAGCCAGTGTGCTGGCTAGGTGACTCGTGTGGAGGGCGTATTGAGGGACAGAGAACCCTTGCACAGAATTTGCTGCCTTGTCAGCAGTTTCTAGGTCTGGTTCAGGATACCCAGAGCAGACCTCCCCAAACCACTGCACTCCAGCCTTGTGTAAAGTCTCTGCTTCCTCTAAGGATTAGCATTTCGGGTACAGTGTCTTCTAGTAACTCACACTGATGCTTTTGACTTTCAGCAATGGTGATTGTTCCCACCCGTGAACTAGCCCTGCAGGTCAGTCAAATCTGTATCCAAGTCAGCAAACACATGGGAGGTGCCAAAGTGATGGCAACAACGGGAGGAACTAATCTGCGAGATGACATAATGAGGCTTGATGATACAGGTTGGAGCACTTCTACTACCCTTCAGTTGTTGTTTGTTCATGGCTTGTACGGTGTGGCAGTGGAATTTCTGCTTGTTGTTACTGTTTGCCTGTTACAGAACAGACTGCCTCTCGTTTGCTGTTTGTATACCATCAGTCCCTTAAACTGTTCATATGAAACATGGCCGTGAAGTGCCAGAAATGTTGTTTCAGTCGCCTTAACCATTTATTTATTTTGTCTTTATTTTCTTTGCTCTTCTAACCTTACAGTGCATGTGGTGATAGCTACCCCTGGGAGAATTCTCGATCTCATCAAGAAAGGAGTAGCAAAAGTTGAGCATGTCCAGATGATAGTATTGGATGAGGCAAGTTGCTCATGTTAAATATTTGGGGATTTTAACACCGAGTTAAAGCTTCATGTGTCTCTCCTCATTATGCACAGCAACGGATCAATCTTTGCTTAGAGACACTGTAAGGTTATAGCTCATCCATTTCTCAGTATTTTTGAGAAGGTCATTTGGCAGAACTTTACTTCACATTAGTCTTTTAAAACAGCCCGGGAAGATTTGCCTTTCCTGTTGTCTTTGCTGTTCCTGAAGAACAGATTAAAGGTCCGTTCTGAAAGGAAGGGACACGTTTCGTTTGGTTTCAGATTATAATGAGTGAGCTGTGCTCATGTAGAAAACTGGTACGTGAACATCCGGTAGAGTATGGGCTTCTGAGTGAGTGATGGAGAAAACAGTTGTGTGAAGGCGCGTGGATGACTGATAGGAACCCGGAAAACTTTTCAGTTGAGATGCCATTCAGTTCTCCTGAATTTGTTTGTGTTTAAAACCAAGTGCTGAAAACCAGGAGAGGGTAGACAGCTTTTACTGATGAATCCCGTCTCCAGCAGCTGAGGCAAACGTCTCTTGGAGCGGTGTGTGTTCCAGAAGGGATGAGCCCACCATAAGGCTCCAGGTGTTTCGGTTTAGTTTGTTTTTCCCCTGGTATGGTAGTACTAGAGGACTGAATTCTCGCACTGTTGATTTAACTTACTCTTTATTATTTCTGTTATTACAGGCAGATAAGTTGCTGTCTCAAGATTTTGTTCAGATAATGGAAGACATTATTCTCACGCTACCTAAAAACCGACAGATCTTGCTCTACTCAGCCACTTTCCCTTTGAGTGTACAGAAGTTCATGGTGAGTGCAGATGCTCCCATATATGCACGATGGTGGTGATGGTGCATGTGAAGTGTGTGAATGAGTGGTGTATGGCTGTCAGTGCTCGGTTGTTCGTTTTTTTTTTTTAATGCATCCAAATTCCACTGCTTTAAATTAGCTTAAATCTAGGACAGAAGCTTGAAAATAATTTTGGGCTTTCAGTAGCATTAGTGGGAGAGGGAGGTGCGCACAGCTCTTGCCTAAGAGGTGCTGTTTTCCACTTGGTATGTCAGTTAGTTCCATCCGCACTGATCTGCTTCCGGAGGGCACGCTGTTCAGCCCACTTGGTTGCGTTGGTGCAAGTACATTTACAACTGCTCCTTGAGGAAACTCTAGCTGCCTTGTTTCACATGTAGCATGAAGAGCGAGCGGTGAGGTTGTGCGTTCTTGCCATGGAGGAAGTTAGATATGCCAGAGGGTAGGAAGTACTTGCATTGTTTGGCATGCAGATCTGCCCACTTCATTCTTATCTTTCTTTTTCAGAATTCCCATTTACAGAAACCCTATGAGATTAATCTGATGGAGGAGCTGACCTTGAAGGGAGTTACCCAGTACTATGCCTATGTAACTGAACGTCAGAAAGTACACTGCCTAAATACACTGTTCTCCAGGGTAAGTGGTAGGGCTGGGTCAAAAATGTACCAAGGCGTTTTGCCTTTTGGGAACACGAATGAGACTGAGAGTGACTGTCTTAAAAAGTCTGCTGAACAACACTTTTTCCTTGTCAAAATACTCCATTTCACTGAAGCTAAAACCAAGTGCTTCTTGTCCTGCACCTTATACAAAATAGAGCCTGTGTGAATTACCAGAAGCATACCTGCTTTGCTTTCTTTTTGGGAGGGATTTGGACTTACATCTTACCATTGAATCGCAGAATGGTTTGGGTTGGAAAGGACCTTGAAGATCATCTAGTTACAAACCCCTTGTTTAGGGTTATTAGTAAAATGCTGCATTTACTGAGCACTTTACTTGTATGTTCAGCTGCAGATTAACCAGTCGATCATTTTCTGCAACTCTTCTCAACGGGTTGAATTGCTAGCCAAAAAGATCTCCCAGCTGGGCTATTCCTGCTTCTATATCCATGCTAAAATGAGGCAGGTGAGTATGAAGTCTCCAGGGGTTTATTCGACACCACCTCAGGCTTTACTGCACAGCTGAATTGAGTCTTGTGCTTGCCTTGAATTTGCATGTTCTTTGAAAGCTGAAACATGTTGATCTGATGTTGATTTGGTTTTAGACCACCCTCCTCCCCACCCCCCCAAGTCTCTTCCCAGACCATTCAGAGTGTAGCTGGTCAGTTGGTGTTGGGTCAGGTTAGTTAGTCCACCGTAAGCACAGGCTATGGCTGGAAGGCACAGTTATGGTGGTTTCTGCTTTGCTTTTGCCAGCATGGGGAGTCATGGCAGACCACACAGCCTTCATTTCGGTAAGCATACTAAAAGATGTCAGAAGGTTGAAGTGACTCGTGGTTGTTTTAATTTTGAGTGTAAACTAGACTCACTAATGGTGACAAGGGGGGGGCATTCAGGAGCTTGAAGGTCAGTGTTTGTAACTTGAATATACCTGGAAGTAAGGGGTGGGGGTTTTTTGTTTGCTTTATTCTTGATTTATGTATGTGTATATGCATTTATTTCCAGGAGCACCGCAATCGTGTGTTCCATGATTTCCGAAATGGATTATGCCGCAATCTGGTTTGCACTGGTAAGAGTTCCTGTATATTTTCCTGTTTGTAAGGTAGTGATAGCAAACACATTGACCATTAGCTCAGGTATAAGAGGTCATTTGATTTGTCATAATACAAACCAAGATGTTCTGGTGATTTCCCTTTGTCAAGCCTGAGCGTAACAGGGTGCAACACTCCTTTAGCCCTGTAGTTTTTTGTCTTTTCTGACAAACCCTGAAGGTACAGCTTGCAAGGGAATCACTTGACTGTGTAGGTATTTTCTGCAGTAGTTATGTTTGCTGTATATTTTCACACGGTTTGTAGTTTTGAATGACCTGTGTACGATCACAGTTTTGTGTTGCCCAGCCTGTTTGGGCAGTGTCTGCTGATCCTTGCGCTTGTCTGGGTCGGGACGTAGTTCAGATCTCAAGTCTGTTGTGACACTGGCAGTGCACAGTGGTGTGAGGAGGTGCGTGTGTAAGATGACCCGCTCAGAGTCAGTCTGGTGTGGAAAAAACAAGCTTTGTGCTAATTACTTTTTTGGCATAGATATGCAGATCTGGTGTTTTGGTCATTCTTCTGACATTACTCGTGTTTATACGGGATCAAGAGCAAGAAGAATCAGTACCAGACTTGTATCTGAAGTGTCTTTGGTACTGGGGAAACTTGCATCTGGAAACTAGTGCAAGCCACTGTTAATCATTGTTAATGTCACCACCCTAAATGCTGGCAGCATTTGATCCGACTGAAACTAACTTTCTTCATGACCTGGCATGTTTTTCAGATCTGTTTACTCGAGGTATTGATATCCAGGCTGTGAATGTGGTGATAAACTTTGATTTCCCAAAGCTGGCAGAGACTTACCTCCATCGTATTGGCAGATCAGGTGAGACGAAAACACCGTTCGGGTGCAGCTTTGCAGATGACTGTTAGGTTTCTTAGGCTTGAATTGGCTTCTGGTTTTTATGACTGTTCCTGAGAATTATTTTAGGTAGCATTGTTTTTTTTATGACAAATTTATTTTGGGTATCATCTCAGGTGGCTTTATCCTTACAAATGACTAAATGAATGGCTGCTGTCTTGAAAGCAGCCTGAACAGCTGGTAGGGGGGAAGGCGTGTTTTGCTTCAACTTACCAGTGCTCCTGTTTGCAGTTGGGAGAATTCTGTACAGAAAACTTAAGCTTCTGTAGTGGCTTAAGTGTAGTTTTCTTCTGCGAGTGTTTCTCCAAGGTATGTTTCCAATATCTGGACATGAGCAAAATATACTCTTAAGGAAGGCAGTGAACAGAGGAGGTCTGTGTATTTGAACTTTGTAGTTCAGGCTTTTTCAGGAGCTCAGTTGTTGAAGAAGGGCTGGACCTGCATAATGTAGTAGTGGAGGCCTTTTTTTTTGTAATTAATGAGGTTTTGTCAGAGCATGTTGAACCTCCTGGGGTTTTGTATTCTTATCGCAGTACGAAACTCCTTACCAAAATCTGCTGTGAAAGTTGTAGAGACCTTTGGTGGGGTCTGGACTCGATTTTATCAGCAGAGAGCCGAGTTTTAGTCACTGCACGGTGGGCAGACTTTTTCAATCAGGCTTCTGTTACTTAGTTCAGCTCTCTGGTTTTTTTTTTGTCAAGGTCGCTTTGGTCATCTTGGCCTGGCCATCAACTTGATCACCTATGACGATCGATTCAACCTGAAAAGTATTGAGGAGCAATTGGGAACTGAAATTAAGCCCATACCAAGCAACATTGACAAGAGTCTGTATGTGGCAGAATACCACAGTGAACCTGTAGAAGATGAGAAACAGTAAACATGTGCGTATGTAAATGCCTTGTAAATGCCTTCTTGATTAGAGGAGTTGTGTTGGATGAAAGAAGAGTTGGTGTGTCAGTGTTACTGCAGGGGGAAGGGGGGAAACTGATGTGCTGAAGAGGCTCTGAATGTGAAAACAAGGGTTTGAAAGAGACTGTTGGTCCAAGGAATTCTGGGGATGTGCTGAAGCTGGGAGCAGAGGGTGAGGGATTTTTAGTTGTTGGAATTGAAATGCTGGCCGTATGCTAAGGAGACCAAAAATGGGGGAGAGAGGAGTAGGGGAAATGGTGTTTGGAGAGGCCGAGATGGCTACTGGCAGCCTAAGGAATTCTTTTGTATCGCTTAGCTGAAATGAGAAATCACTTGATGGGCAGAGGAAGGTGGCCCTCAAAAAGGGGAGGAGAGAAAATGGATAGCTTTGGGAACAGAGCTCCAGCAGAAATGCTGAAGCACCTCACCAGTTAGAGGGAACAGGCTCAGGCTGAAGGTGCTGCATCTTCTGCATCCTTTGGTTCATGGGAGTCTTGGCAAGGGAACTTGCGAGTAGGTAGTAAAGCTGTAGTTCAGCTTTGCTGCCGCTCGAGGTCATCTGCGTAGCTTCAGAAGAAAATGAGGCTTCACTGTCAAGAGACTCCTAAGTGTGCCCTTTCTGAGCATTGTCCGAGGAAAAACTGCTGGGGCCAGGCCATTAACAAGAAGAAAACACCCTGGATCACAGTCCAGCTAAACAGCTTTGGGATGATGTTTGCTGTGGTTTTAGCTAGGACACTGCAAGACGAGACACAGTACAGTTTGGGTTGGAAATTGTTCTCCTGCGTGCTCTTTTTGGAGATGGTGAATTAGAGAAACCCAACAAAGCTACTGAAATAATTTTTTGGGTGACAAACCCAAAAAGTGGCTGGAGGAGTGTTCTAACACTAGCTGGCATTCAAGTGTCCCTGCGTCTCTTCTGTGGGCTCAATCCAGGACAGCCCTAGCCGGTCCCGCCGAGCTGACTTGCAGGATCTGCTTTGCTTTCTCTGTGTTTCATAAGTAAATAAAAAACCTCCCAAACCCGGGTGGTGAACTTGGAAAAGGCTCTTGTCTGGCTTCCTTCCTCCAGGGGAATGTTGCTCCTTTGCCAGGGAGTTGTTTGCTGTGTCCTGAGGGACAGGAAGCCAGCAAGGCAGTTGTGCTCCATAGGTATGGTAGGGTGTTAGCAGCACCTTTTTGTGCGAAGCTGTGGTTGGGGTTGAGCTGTTCAGATGTCCTTTGTGTTTCCAGAGCTGCCACACAGTTGGTGTGATTCATTACCTGGGGTCTGGGTTTGCATGGATTCGATTTAACTGTGGGTGTTGTGGTTGTGTTTTTGGTTTGGTTTTGCAGGCTTTGATTACGCATGCCAGAAGGTGAAGCCCTTTGATCCAGATCTGTGACACATCGTTTCTTTGGGGATACCCTTCTCTTTGTGGGTTTTTCTTCGTCTTTTCATTTCGGAACTATGAAGACTAAAGAGCTCGGCCTTTTTTTCTGTTTGAATTTGGCAGCAAGGAAGAAAGAAGATCAAAGGGGGAATGTCTTTTTGTTTTTCCACTTGTTTGCACTGTGTGCTGATTGAACATTAGTTGCACTAACTGCTGGTTTTAAATTCTTTTGTCTTTGGGTGGGAGGGGCAGCAAGGGAAGAAGAGAAACCCTGGAAAGAGAAGAACCGCAATGAACACGAGCTTGTCAGCTATTTCAAATTCTTCAGCTGTCGACTGAGTGCATTTCAACTTCTCCCTGGTTACTCATCTGTTTTTAAGCTAAAGAGCTTGTTACTTATTCGTGCAAAGTGCCTTATGCTATGAGACCATTCAGAATATCACCTTTACAACAGCCCAAGGAATCAACAGCCGTTTTTGGTTTCAGGTCAAAGTTCCCCTGTCTTCCCCCTCTCCTCCTCCCCAAGTACTCGAGCCCAGGGCTGGGAGGTGAATTGTATTGGGAATACTGTTTTGGTTTTTTTTTCTTCAACTTTATTTTATTTTTTTTCTTCAATTGGAGGAGTTGATATGCATCTGCAGTTCACCCACACTGTAAATACCTGTATTTAAAATGAAACCAACTTAAAATCTGGGCTGATTAGGTGCAGCATCATAGCTCCAGAGGGAAAGAGTAGCCTGTCATCCTTTGCAGGAGCCATAAGAAAAGCCCTGTGCTCTAGCAGAACACTACAGACTGGTTTCCATAAGAGTCTCCATTAGTAGTTAACAGCACTTGGTAAGCAGACTTGTTTCAGAGCCATGGCCCTCTTTCCTCTGGTGCAGTGTGTCCCATAGAAAATCAGATGTGTATATTGTACAAACTTTGTAAATATGTTTTTTTTTTCCTTTTCTGTTTGGGTTCATATATAACTTTTTCTTTTGTGATGAAGGTTGCTGGGGTTAAAGGGATTAGACTGATTATGGGAGCAGCTTATCGATGAGAGGGGCTCAGTTTTCTGCAACACTAAACAAGGAGAAGCACTCTGACCTCCGTGAAGAGCAGGCCTCTACAAGCGTCCCCTGGCCGGGTGGGTTTGCTCTGATGCCAGCAACGCTGTCCTGCGCCGCTCATACGGAAGAGATCGCCTGTGGGGCTCCCAAGCCGCCTGGTCTGTAGCTCGGCCTGCTGGGAGATGCTCTTCGATTTCCCCCTTGGAAACTTCTGGAACTTGGCAAGCTCAGAAGGGGGCCGTGACCTGTGTCCCACCCTGGCGTGAGGGAAATCCAGCGGTGTCAGCGTTGCTGTGCAGCGTGTGCGTAAGGCATGGATTTGGGTTTAAGAGAAACTGTAGAACACCAATTTACACATGCATAAACTGACAGTTCTGGAGCTTTGTGGGATTGATGACTTCCTGCAGCATTGTGCATTTTCTGCCCAGAGCGGCCTCTGTGCAGACTTGTGAGCAGGTAAGGGCAAACCCCTGTTAGTATTAGAAGCTGCAGAAAGCTGCTTTCCATCTCTGTTTGGGCACGCATCGCTGTCTGTCACTTTGCATTGTATATTGCTGACCAGTGTTTTCTGGTTGAGTAGTGTTGCTTTAAATTGTGCCCCTCCCAACATGCTTGATGTTTGGCCTGATCTACAGGCAAAAGGAGTGAGACAAATCAGAAACTGTACTCTTTTTAAATTCCCTTTTAGCCTGTTCACCAATGCTGTCAGGAGGCACCTGGATAAATGCACTTCCTTTTGCTCGTTCATTTATCCATGTCAGATGCTGTGCTCGCACCACGCTCACTGACCTCTGAGGCAGGAGGTAACCGTCCTGCGTTGTTCTCCTGTTGGGCCTTTGTTTCCCTTTCTAACTTGGAGGAAGGTAGCTTGGCACTCCAGGCGGATGTCGCCACCTGTGTCCTGGAGGGATCATAAGCAGAAGCCGGGTGCCTCCTGACAGCAGCTTTACGAGAGGCAGAGGTCTTTTTGTGTTTGGGATTTTTTTTCTTCCTTTTGTCAGCAGTGACTCCGTAACTGTAGCAAATGCTGCACTAGAGTACAAACTCGAGAGCTTGGTCACAGGCACTCTGTGAGCCACACAGCTTACATCTGACTGGCAGGTACTAAATGTAAACAATTTTGGGGTGCTTTTGGGGGGGCGGGGGGTGGGAGATTGCGGGTGGTAACTTTGACCAAAAGTAAAATCTCGCTCTTGTACTGCAGCCAGCTTTCGATTTTTCAGAGAGACAGAAGAGGGATTGTTTTAGTGTGAAAAAAAGACGTGAAAACTGTAAATACAAGTTGTGTATCTTGCCAGGGCACACACATGTAATAAGAACAGGATAGCGATGTCGAGTCAGACGTGTGTGCTCTGTGGATTTGTGGTAGGTTAGCCTGGTGCCATGCGGTCCCTCTGGAAGCACAGAACTTCTGAAAGTATTACTTCAAACTTCAATGCCTCTCAGTGAGGATTGGCACTTAGCGAAACTATTGGGGGCACCGTGTTTAGGTGGCTTCTGGTCATGAAAGAAGCAGCCTATCTGTGGTGCTAGTAGGCCATCTCTAACAGATGGGATCTTGCAGATGGAAAGATGCTCCGAAGGACTAGGATAATCCTAGCTTTTTTTTTGTTTGTTTGTTTGTTTTTTTGGGGAGGGGGGTTGGGTTGGTTTTTTTTTTTTTGTTCTTTTGGTTACTGTTTTGTCCCCCTGCCCACACGTGAGGAGCTAAATCTCGCCCTCCGTGATACACTCACAGGCGAGCTCCTGGTTTTGCCAGTCCCGTACCGGCCTTTACGTTAGTTGGAGCCCGCAGCCATGAGCCCCAGGTCAGACATTTCCTCTCACAGAGCTGACGTGGATGCAAACTGATGGGCTCTGTGCTTTTCCCCTCCGAAGTCCAGACGCTCGCTCTATGAATCTGCTGAAATGGAGCTTTGCTGCTGGGTGAGGCAGCCATGCAGGGGGTGACGCGCATCGGCAGCGGCTTCCTGGGGAGAAACAGCGTGGCCGCAGTTGCTTTTGTCCCAGAGGGGGCCGGGGGGGTGGGTTGGTCTCAAATACACGTTTCAATTTCCAGAATGAGATGGGAGCATCTTTCCTTTGCCCTCTGTGACTTTAGGTGTGGGTAAGAACAGGGAAGCTCAACATGAGTTCATGTTGTGTATGTGTTGGTATCAAATCATCTCATTCTGATGTTTTGTTCTTTATTTTTACTTGGGATGGGGGGGGAGGTGTCTGCTCCAAAGATTTAAAAATGCTTCTTTAAAAATGCACTCGTCTGGCTGGGTTCGTTGGTTTTGATCCACGGGACCCAAACCTGAGCAGATGGCTGTTGTGGAAGGTCACGGAGGGGCCTGCCATTGCTGTGGTTCTCCCAGTGCTTGGCTCCGCAGTGCCACTGGGGCTGAGCAGCTGCTCTTTGCTGAGGACAGAGTGCGTTTTGTTCCCAGGGAGCCCAGCGGTGTGGCTGCCATGGTCGAGGTTGGGCAGCAGCAGTCCGTGTGGGGAGTTTTCCGGTTGCTGTGACCTTTGGGTCCATCGTCTGTGGATCACACTTGATCTTTGTTGTAAACCAGGTTTCTGGACCAAAGAGTGCGCATCTGACCTTCAGTATGAGGCTTTATCAGGTTATCAGACAGCTTGTGCTTGGGTCACCGGAGTGTTGCTAAAGTGTCCCTACATGGAAGCATTGTTAAATTTTGTTGTGGACAAGTTTGGGAAGGGTAAG
>JAOEHY010032579.1:0-29417 GCA_025447955.1 Psilopsiagon aurifrons | reverse complement strand
CTTGTCTGCTGAGGACAGCACGCCTTACTTTACAACACGACTTGGGGGGGGCGCGGGGGTGCATCTCTACAGATCGAACGTACGGATGCATGGGGCCAGGCAGTGTAGTCCGTTGCTGTCCCCCCACCACAACACCCCATGCTTGCAGCAGGTACCAGGGTCTCGGTGGTACCTCATGCTTTGAAGCATTCTTGATTTACTTGTATAATTTCATCTTATAGCATGGGTTTGTAGCTCTACATATTACTTTTTATTGTAGTTTATAAGAAAATAATCTCTAGGGAACATCGTGGGCTTCTATAGCCTTTAAATGTGCTGGGATTGTCATCCCTGTGGTGGCATAGCTCCTTGCTGGGGCTTTGCAGATCACATCTCCCAAAACATGCTTAGAGGGATGCTTGTCTGTTTCAGCAGCTGATGCTCTTACTAGTTAAAGCTGCTAGCCTTGTATTTGAAGCCTGCTGATTAAGTAATGTGTTTTAATTAACACTGTGTGAGAGCAAGAGCTTTCAGCACTGTGGGATCTTTGCAGTGGTGCTGACGCCTTGGGTGCAGGGATGGATTACTCTGCTGATGCTTTTGGACCAGAAGCTGTGGAGGTTTAGGGTTTGTTGCTTAAGTGGGGCTTGTTGCTGTTGCAGCCTCCTGGGAGGTATTCTGAACCCTTGGTGGAGGATGCTGGTTTAGTTCACATTAGTCCTGGGGTGTTTCCCTAATTGCAACAGGATCAGGGATGCAGAACTTCCTCAGTGTTTACTGGCAGCTTCTTCTGCTGTGTGCTCTCAGGCTTTGGGGGTGTTTTCACCATTGTGATATAAGGGTTTAAAAGGTTTTAAAACCCCTTTTATTTCCTCCTCTTAACCCCAAACTCCTGTGAAGTAATAAAACCTGGCAGTCCCTAGGCCCTGCCCACCAGCCTTTCCCTGTGTACCCTGGCAACTCCTCTGCCCCTCATGGGGACCTGGGACATGATTTGTGCACCACTAATACACAACAAAACTGAGGCCAGTCCCAAGGATAATGCAGTACCAACTCCCCATGGCTGCACAGCGCCCGGGCCCTGAGATGCTTGGTTTTATCTAATCAAACATGTGATGGATGCTCGGTTTTGCACTTTCATTTCTGCAGAAGCCAGCCTATTTATAAGAAAGCATGGCCTGGGCTTGGGGTAGCAACTGTATTTACTGTACAGATAGACTTTGTGTTTCAAAAACACCTTTCAGAGCATAACCATATCCTGTTTTGCTGGTGCCACACTCTGTGCTGCTGGTGCACATCACTGCCAGCATCCATCCTGTTTCCTGTCACTCCAGGAGCTATTGCGTATGGCAGTGCTGGCATGGCCCCTTCTCAGGGTATGTGAGTTGGAACCACAGGGTGCCTTACACTTCTCACCTTTCCCAGCAGCTGAATGCCGAATGTCCCCTCGTATGGCGTGCACAGTGACAGCACTAGCCAGACCCTCCCCAAACCTGCCACCAAAACTCAGGAGAACTTGGAGCTGGGCACCAAGTCACAAAGCAATTATTTTACAGTATAACAGGAAATTTTGTATAATACTTATGTTTTCTTTATATTTCTGTTAGTTTATCTTGTTCTTACATTTTTATCTTAGAAAAAACAGAAATTTTCAGCTCATCTAAGCTTGCACTTCGTGACCTTGTAGGAGATCCTCAGACAAAACCAGCTGAGTGCTCTCTGATCTGCACTGGCAGGCTTTAATGGAAACAATTCTTGTGAATAGGCTGAAGGTGTTCTCCCCACATGGCTGCTGATGCTTTGCTCCATGATCCCCCAGGAGGAGCATGGGGAAGGGCATGCACTGGGCAGGAGCATGTTTGCGAAGGGGGAGCAGAGAGAGGGCCCTGCTGCTGTGCCAGGTTCTTGCCAACGCTCTCAGCACCAGTGGGGCTCACATGAGCCAGGGGTGCAGTGGGGATGCTGCCACCAGTCTCGGGGCTGAAAGCCCTGGATTCTCCTCCGCAGCCTCAGTGCCTGCCCCATCCACCTACAGAAGGGAAAATGTCTTTAAAGGCTAAAAAATCCCCTCTTAAGAGGAATGAAACTGAGCAATAGTCATGGCAACTCCTTCTGGAAAGGACTTGCTGACTGCTGCAAGGTTGAGGCTTTGACTGTTTCTCTGGGGACAGCTAACCCTTACGGTGCTGAACATGGCACCAACACAGAGTTCCCCAAACCCTTTCCCTTGTGCTGTGAGCAGGACCCTGCAGTGCATAAGGGACTTATGGAGAGTCCTGGGTCTCTCAAATGGTACTGTCGCTTTGAAAACTTGGGCTTCACAGCGTGTTGCTGACTGAGCCTGTGAATCCAAAAGTTGGACTCTGGTCTGATGAAATCATGACTGTCTGGAAAACCACTCCCTGGCTCCACTTGGAGCAAAATTCGCTTTCTGTGCATTTAGGTTGCAGTGAAATTGAAGTTGTTGGTGGGTTTGTTCCTTTGCCAGGCCCAGTGTTTCCCCCTGTCTTGGTGGGTGGATGGAGGAGTAGCTTGTTGCCAGCAGTGGTGGCTGTTAGTACTGTGCCAAAGATCGTGAGAGGCTGAGTCTTGCTACTGGGTAGGTGGTGCAAGCCCCGCCAGGAGCTGAGGTTGAGTGATTTTCCAGAGGCAAAGTCACTTTGGTAGGGCTGGACTGGAAGCATGTGGTCACAGAGAGAGGAAAAGGGTATTTTTAACTAAGAGAAAAGCAACCTTCCCTCTTTCCTTGTGGCGCCTTAGGAAGCATTGTGGACAAGACACATCTAGGATATGCCCAAGTACTGCATATTTCAATGTATATGGAAGTGCAGTGTGTGTGCAGGGGTGTATGTGTATATGGATGGACACACATATATAAAAGCAGCTAAGCAGTTCTAGTTACAGGCAGTCATAAAGGATTAAGCCATATAGAATAATTAATTGCATGTGAAAAGCTGAGGGTACATGGATGTCATGGGTGCTGGCAGAAGCCCAGCTGAGCTGTTGGCTTTGCTGCTCTTTGCTTTGAGAAACAAACCCTGCCCTCTCTTCCCCACATCTGCTCACAGTCCCTTGCCCTCCCTTCAGCCTTGAGTTTTTCCTGTGTAAGAAGTTGGTTCATACATTGGGCTTGGCAAAACAAATCTTCAATGCAGCAGCTTTTTACTTAAGTCTCCTTAATGATACTGTAGAGCCAAACATCCCCAGCCAGCTTCTATCTGCTGCCCCCCACAACTCCTGAGCACTCTCATGTCAGCACCAGGAATCAACAGCATCCCTGTCCATCTATATCCCCTTCCACAGCATCCAGGCTCTCTCTGCCCCAGACTCCTGTGGCTTGGGTCCTGGCACCCAGCCAGGGTGTTTGTGGTAGTGGAACTGGGTGGACTGTGATAAAATAGGAGGGCTGACAGGCTTCCTGTGGCCTCTAAAGGGCAGAAAGCACCAGTCTGCACCGGAAAAGGATATTCCCTCAGGGTTTGGTTTGCGAAAAAGCCAGCAAAATCCTTGCTATCCAGTGCTTCTAACCCAGGAAGGGATTTTTCTGCTGTATTTCCAATGCAACCTGCTGCTCTGGCAAGCCCAGGTGGCAGCAGGGGCAGCCTGAGTAAGAGTTGAGGTTATGCTTCCGTGTGACGGATTAGTGAGAGTTTTGGTTTGCTTTCCTTTTCATTTTCTTTTTGGAAGGGGGAAGTGACGTTGCAGAAGTTTCAGGAGCACTGTGCAATCTGAGAACAAGCTGGCAAGGTCCTGGTGGTGACTGGATCCACCAGGAAAGCTGGAGCTGGTGCTGCCAGTAAGGTTGGAGCTGCAGCAATGGAGTGTGCAGTCAGTAGGCAGGACTTCTAAATACGTAGCTGTGGTTATTGAGGATTACCTGGGTGTCAACCAGCAGCTACTCAGGGTTGTCCCATTCCCAAAAGACTCACAGGATAAAACCATGCTGCCAGTTAAGGTGCTGGTGGTTTGACTTGTCTTCTCTGTGGCAGCTGCCCACAGCAGGGTCTTGCCAGCCACGGCGTTGGAGAGGTTTTGCTTAGGTTTCCTGTTTTGCCTGGGCACGCTGCTGAGTTTTTTCAGCCCTAAATGCTCCTTCACCCCACCAGCAAATGAGGAAAATGTGTCCTTTTATTATTCTGTTTTCTTTTTTCGAGGGGAGGAGGAGATTTGGGACAGAGTGAGCTGCAGGACAGCATGTTTTCTGCCTCTCTGGCACGTTGTAAGTACCAAAGCAAATTCTTCCAGGTTGTCTGGATCTTCTCTCATCTAAGACCATCCTTGGCAATGTGAAAGTAAACCACTGCCTGCTCCATGCTTCCCAGAAATACTGCATGGGTTGGAAATGTGCATCCAATTACCGGCAAAGCTGTTTCCGATCAAGCCCCCTCTGCCTATGTTTACTTATGTAATTCCCTGAGGGGTTTTTGGCATTGCAGCCATCAATGCCTTAACCCACAAGGAGGAAACCCCACAGCCCCTGCTCTGGCCACTGTGCGAGGGGCCACAGTGGCAACAGGACCTCTCTGAGACCCAGACTGGCGTGTCCCCTTCTGCAGACTGTGCCATTGCTCTGAGAGCAGACATGTGACTAATGAGACTGTTTTTTAGCACTTAAAGTAATACTCATGATGCTAAAATATGTGTTGAGATCATTTTATTTCCTCCCGAGTCTGAAGCTTTAAGGACGCAGTTGGGTCAGCTTTGTAAACTTTTCTCAGTACCCGGTGAAGGCTGGGACCTTTTTTGGATTTTAAAGCAAAAATGAGAGGCTTGGATAATCTGCAGCCACAGGCTTTAGCAAAATGCCAAATAACACGACTCCTAATAGCAACACAAGGCATAGCAACATCAGCTACTGTTCCTCCCTTCTTTGGCATGCCTTGAGTCTCTGCAAGTAAATGTGCGCTGGGAGATGTCCTTCATCCTGCCTCTTTTTTCATGAGATATCCAGTCACTATCTGTCTTCCAAGTATTCATACCCTCATAATCAGTTGAGCATCCCATGGCTCCCAATGGCCAGGTGGATTCCTTTGCTTGCCTCTGGGTGCCTTTTTCAGTAGTGGGAACTGAGCTCAGTTTGTTTGAATACTCCCTTCAACACTGATGTGGACATAGGTTAATACTCTTTGCTTGATATATGTTCATAAAGTTATAGTGTTTCAGTCTAGATTAGGTCCAGGTGATTGATTTTTTTGCAATGAGAAGAGGTTCAGTCTACATGGAGGTAATGAACTGTTCTGATCTAGAACCCCATGTGAGCATGGAGGATGCTTTAAGTCATCATGAGCTACAGGTATCTAAGCTGAGGGTCCAAAACTCTCCCAGTGATCCCGCCTGAGCTGTGCTGAGGCTGAGCTGCCTGCTTACAACGCAGAAGGACTTTCAAAAATGACAAATATGTAGAAGCAGTCAAACAAGAGAAAGTGAGGGATCTGAACCTGGCTGCAGTTCAGCACAGGAGAATTACTGGCATCATGACAGCTGTTTTGGGTACATTAACACCACAACAGAGAACTATATAAGACAAACAGTCCCAGCAGCAACAACTCAACCAGCAAGTCTTTTGCATCAAAATGTCCTTCTAGGTCAGGTGCTGTTACCTGTTGGACACAAGGGTAACTTGACATATTTGGAGACCTAAAACAATCTTCACGAGGGTTATGAGAAGCACCTACAGGGACAGAAACAGGCTTGTGCGTTTCAAGAGATGGACTCCAGCAGAAGCTCGTCAGGTGGCATGGCAGGGATTTCCATGCTGTTTATGCGGCCAAAGAACTTGGGAAGAGACAAAAACTTGAGGCGTGGAAGGTTTCTCTTCATACGAATGTCGTGGCTGGCTTCAGCGATGGAGAGGCTTCCTTGGCGTGTGAACCAAGCTCGCAGGGTGACACAGCTGTGGCGAAGCAGATGGTCCTGGAACTCGGAGGTCATGAAGTAGTAGAGAACTGGATCCAGGCAACAGTTGAGGCTTGCCAAGCAGAGGGAGATGGGATGGAAGCGGAGTGTGCTCCTGTGAATAGCACAATCCTGGATGATGTTCTCTATCACCATCATGAAGAAAGGAAAGTTGATGTGGTAGGGGGTGAAGCAGATGAAGAAGACAGCCGCGCACATCAAGACCATGCGCAAAGCCTTCTGTTTCTCACTGGTGTTTTGCAGCTGAGTTGGGCCCTCCCGCAGGGACTGCCACATCTTCCAAGTGCAGCAGGCAATGATGCTGAAGGGGATGACAAACCCAAACAGCTCTGCTACTGTCACCAGTGCAATGGAGGCTCCTGGGCTGAGCTGCTTCACCCCCAGGTCCGAGAAGCATGTGTTTATGTTGTTGGACAAGGCTGGGCTCCTCACTACAAGCAGGGGTAAGCAAGCTGCCCCAACGAAGAGCCAGACAGCAGCACTGATGGCTGCGTCATACCGCCGTTTCCAGTCATTGGCTTTGAAGGGATGCAGGAGGAAGAGGTACCGCTGGATGCTGATGCAGGTGAGGAAGCAAATGCTGGCATACATGTTGAGATACTTCAGGTAGAAGCACAACTGGCAGAGAAAGCTTCCAAAAGGCCAGCTGTGGTTTATGTAGTAATACATCCGTAAGGGCAGAGAGAGGACATGAGCCAGGTCAGCCACAGCCAGGTTGATCATGAAAATGACAGCTTTGCTCTTCTTGTTGATGAAGCGGCACAGGA
Organism: Psilopsiagon aurifrons; assembly: GCA_025447955.1. Lineage (NCBI taxonomy): Eukaryota > Metazoa > Chordata > Aves > Psittaciformes > Psittacidae > Psilopsiagon > Psilopsiagon aurifrons. The sequence continues at coordinate 22,755 of JAOEHY010032579.1, read as the reverse complement.
CCCACAAAGCAGCACTGTTTGCCAGGAGGCCAGGGATGAAAATGAGGGTGTACGTGGTGGCATACAGGGTAGATTGGAAGGACATCTGGGGATTGGTACAGTTCCCAGAGGATGCGTTGCTCTCCATCTTGGCTGAGTCTCTTCACTCATGAAGCAGCTAACACAGGTGGAGAGTTTCTGTAAGGAGTAAAATCAGATGCTGTAAAGCCAAAATCTCCAGTATTTTCCCACATGGAGTAAATGCATTTCAGTACAGAAGAGTAAGTTGTGTGTAGGTGTGTGTACAGCACAGGGTGTGTGTCGGGAAGCATGCAGGGCCAGGCAGCATTCTGGGCGTCTTCCATGCAGCTACTTTTGGATGTGCTTGGCAGGATTTCGTACCCTGCCACCCTTTAAGGTGATGCCACAATTTAGTGACATTGCAATTGAGCTCTATACCATTAATCTTATTGTTAGTGCCAGAATGCTGCTTCAGCTCCCTGTGGTTTTTCAGGACCATGTTTATGGCATATAGTTTTCTGTCAAACTCCCATCAAATTGGTGTTCTTTATGTCTACAAGCAATCTTAGTAGGACTGTAAATAGGGATTCCAAATGGATCTCGACACTGTCTTTTTGAATCCATGCAGAGATCTGATATAATCAGCAGCAAGGGCAGTAACTAGCATCAGCAAACGATGGTGTTGGCAGGCAGCTGACCAGAGCAGAGGCCAGTGGAAGAGGTGCAGACAGATCTATCAGAGCTCTGGCTCCAGATTTAAGGCTGCTTTTATAAGCTAATAGCTGGCCAAACACATGCCAGCTGCTCTGCTGGTCCTGGTAACTCAATTCCTGCATTTATGGCACATTGTGTAAGCATCATGTTGTAGCAACAGAAATTACCCTCCAGCAGCAGTTCAGGACATGAAGGAAGATGAATACATCTGCCTTCGAGTTACAGTAGGAATTCTTTTCATCCATTCGCCCATTTCACCTCATCGAGCCAGCTGAGGGTATTAGTGGGTCATGGGGAGTTCACAGGTACTTGTGATGGATTTTGCTGTTTGTGAGCAGAGCTCAGGGGAAATGATTTGCTCTTTCAGGAAGAGGTGATTTGATAAGAGGTTATGAACTAAGGGCATCATCTGCATCAAAACAGTGCAGTTTTCCCCTTGGAAACAGCCTTCAGCTGCCCGCAAAGTGTTGAGCAGCCTCCCCTTCCCTTCTGGAGACCAGAGCCTGATCTGGTAGAGCTCTGAGCACCTATTCCTGTTGCCACTGAAATCCTCAACAGTGGTATTTAATTAAGCAGCAGCCAGTGGTGCTGTTTCCCACAGCCCTGAGCCCAGTGTTTGCCATGGAGGTGGATTTCTAAAAGCTCATCACCGGCAACCAGGAACTTGCTGACAGAGCCCAACACTGCTTCGAGGTGCAGGGTGAAGGCTCCTCTACCTTGCTCCTCCTCACCTAGGCAGCTCTCCAGAGGGATTACGGCATCTTCAGCTTCAGGATGGAGGTTCTACATTTATACACACACACACATTACATATATACGCATAAAATACAGGCACTGCCTCTCAGCTGGTCGCACACTGCCCACAGTGTTGGTCCATTTCTGTGCAGATGCCCTGCTTTCTAAACTGAGTCCTTCCCAAATTGCTCTCTCCCCCTTGCTCCAGGGCTTGGCTGCAAAAAAGCAAGGCTGAAGTGAAACCCTCGCTGATGCTGGACTCGTGTACCTTCTGGTTTCAGACTGAGCTTGAGCAGGCAGTGCCAGGTCAGAGGTTTCTGATTTCTCCACCAAGCTGGGACATGGCAGAGGAGCATGGATCTCTGTCACAAGGAGACAGTGACAAACAAAACTCTTATGCCTCTGCAGCATACCCACACACTCCTCACCTGCCTGAAAATCACAAGCTGCTTCTGCTCCACACTGGCCCTGCTCTTTGTTGGTGCCCTTTGCATAGAGTCTGTTTAACACTGGGAAAAATAGTGGCAAGACAGCATGTCTTTACGTCCCTGCAGAAAGTGGGGAGGGAAAAACTGCTGCAGAGCATGGGGGAATGCAGCTATTCCCAGCTCATGTCATGGTCTGCCAGTGACAGAGGTGGCACTTGCTGGTCTGGAGTTGTGGGAAGCATTAAAGTGCCCGGTGTCCCTGTCCCGCCATTTCCTCCCTGGCACGTGTCTCAGTCCAAATCCTAATCTGTGTCCCTGCAGGCATGACCATGGGAAGCCTCATTGCTCGCTTTCCCTGGGAGTGCAGTAGTGCCTGTTTCTTGCAGGAAGAGCTGGCTGTCACTCCTGGTACGTGAAACTTTTGGTTCTTAGGTGGAGCTCCCGCTGAGCCGCTGCTGGTCTGGGCTCAGGCCAGTGCCCATTCACTGCAGCACTTCCTGAAAGGGTGGATTTTTTTCTTTATTATTGTTTTCCAGTTTCTGCTTTTCCTCCATCTGCACTTTGCCCCCAGCCCCTCCCGCTCCCTCCATGTTTTGCTGTTGGTGATGCTGGTGCTGGGGCAGAGATGCTCCCATGGGCTTTGGTAGGGGTTTTGCTCAGGAACTTAATCCATTAAAAACTCCCTGCCATTCTTTGATTGTTTTCCTATTCATCCAGGCACAGATATACATGGGCAGGACTTGGGGAGGTGAGGGGTGGCTTTTTAGGTGGCAAAGCTGAATTTTATGCAGCTGCACACTGAAATTAGAGAGGAGAGACCAGTATCATTGCCAGAGGAGTAAGACCACAGGTTGTGGGTGCAGAACTATAATTAATTAAACATCAGTTAACTTTGCAATTAATTAGGTGGTTAAGGCAGCTATTAAAGCACTGTATTTCTTTTTCTGAGTGGTGGCAGGATCTGTTCCTGGAGGCGTGTGCGGTTGTCAGTATTGGAAATTGCCTGGCTATTCTGAATCACTCTGAGCCCCACCCAGCCCTACATTGCCGTGGTATTGCATTTACTGCTCCCAAATCCACTGGCAAAGCTCATCCTCATCTTTTCCATGGGTTGGTTGGATAAACCAGCCTAAAGCTGCACCCCAGGCATACCTGGGAGAGCCAGAGCTGGGGGAGTGGGGCAGAGCTGCCTCCCTTCAACCCTGCCCAGGCCTGGGAATCTGGAGAGAAAAGCAGTTCAGGAAATAAAAATAGACTTTTGGCTTGAAAAAAGCTCCTGGATTTAGGCTTTCTGGAACTCGTGTTTTAAGCAATAATCTTGTTTGTTTAATCTAGGCGCTAATAGGAAGTACACAAACAGAGCCGGTCAGTGATGGCAGCTTCTGTCAGTAATGTCAAAATTGACGGATTTTGGATAAAGCCAGCTTTCCCTGTGCCGTACACAGCAGCCTGCTCGGATGCACTGAGCTCCACTCACCCACTCCTCAGAGCTGGGTGAGGCAGAAGTACATGGGCAAAGCCAGAAGCTGCTGCAGATGTTGCACCAGCTTCTGCCTGATAAGATCTCTTGAGAAAGAGCTAAAACAACTAATAGGTAACGTTGCTCAAAGCTGCAATAGTGTCAATCTACAGATGAAAACACACAGCAAAATCCATCTTACCTTCCTGTGACTCCCATCCTTCAGGGGGGTGACATCCATGCTACAGAGCAGGAGGAGCAAGCTTTCTGCTTTTATTTCCTACCAATTCTCGCAGCAATCCCAGCCCCAGCGGCTCCTTCCACATGTTTTCAGAGCACTGGAATCCTGCCGGCATCTGCAGCCCAGTAGAGTGGTAGCAGAACAGGAAATCCTGTATTTTGTTTCTCTTCACCACGCAAAGCGTGTACAGCTAATGACGTTAAAACAACTGGGAAGGCGATGACATCATTTGATCCAAGTACCGTGTGACAGAGACCTTGGACATGGATTTCTTTCTCGTATAGAAGTCGTGTTTGGCGACGCTGTCCTTCTGTCCAGCTGCTTCTGTTTTTATCTGCAGTTGCTCACTAAAAACTATAATACAGAAGTGAAAATCTTCCAATAAGTACTTGCTAAAGGAAAACTGAAACCTGTGCCAGTGCAAGTTACTGGAAGGTAGTAATTTTCCTTTATTTTCTTGGAAGTTTGGTTAGCCTTAGACTATCAAGGCTAAAGCTAATGGGCTTGGGATTTATTTTTGAAATAATATAATGGTTTAAGGTAAGATTTTCCCAAAATACTATTGTTTAAAAATACCAAAAAACAAACCACAAAAAATAACGTGAATCATTCCCAATTTATTTTCTCTTTTTGACTCCTTTAACTCCTTTCCTGTATATATATATATATAATTTTCAGATCTTTTATTGCCTGCTAAGCATGACCACCTTCTTTCTGTACTCGTGAAAACTGGCAGGCATATATCGCAGTGTAACTTCTTATGAGCTGTATCATTTCCAGTTGAACAGTTTTACCTGATATATAGTGTTCCCTCTTACAGCCCTGGGCTTGTGAAGACAACACAGCTGTTGGAGTCTTTCCCATTCTTACTGTAGGTAATGTATAAATAGATCTATTCTTGCTGTACTCATCTAGTTTCTGTATCTGGTCCTATGACCCCACAAAATTAACAGAAACCTAACTATGGAAGAGAAATTAAAGAAGTAAGCTACTACAACCTTTAGTTGTAGAATAAGTCTCCAGCTCAGGGTCTGGGATCAAGTGAGCAGCTTTTCCCACAGCATCTGAGCCCACTGGCTCTGCTGGTTGTGCAGTTTCCAGGGTCTCTCTGTGCTGGCAGCAATGCTGACCATGGGGACCTGAGAGTGATCCTGTGCCCTGAAGTGGTGTTTCATGACAGTAGTGTAGGGAGAAGAGCATCCTGGACATGACCTGTCTAGTGGTCAGTGGAAATGCAGTTAAATCCATTGGTCAACATCCTCATGAAGGCAAAGACAAGACCAGTTTATATACCGCCCTTTACAGACCTATCTATGGGCTTCTTCATTACCACTTGCTTATCCATCATGTGAAAACAGCCTGCTAGCAACTAGTTACCTGTGAATCGCCATGTCTCTTAGCTGGGAGCAAACTGATTTGAAAGATGCTGGAGATATTTATCATTCCAGGTTTTTTTTCTGTGCACCTTTCTCAGCAGCTGATGTGATCCTTGAAAGAAAGCTGAGTGCTTTGTCTTTGCAAAATGTTCACAGAAGAGAGGCTGGCACTGTGCCCTGTCCCTCTGCAGAGGTTAAAGGTTTATCCCAAAGTGGCTGTCATATCAGGATATCCTGACTAGGACATCTTACTTCTGTGTTCACAGCGCACATCCAGCACTGTATCCAGCCCTCTCTGAGCCCTATTAATAGGAATATATTTACAGCAGGGCTGGAGGTCAGTGGATGTCAGACCATTGGGAGGGTCATACTTGCACCTCAGGGTTCATAACCACATCGATTCCTTCCTCTGCTCCTTGGCTTTTTGGAGTAATTTTGCAGAAGATTGCGATGGTCCTGGTTGGGGAAGGCTGATGGGTTGACAAGCCTCAAGCTTCTTCCTACTGCATGCATTAATCACTTTTCTGTTCTTCTTTTAACTACAAGCACATCTTTTGTTTTGTGTTTCTGCTCCTCTGGTTCATTATCGGCACTAAGCATGCACTTTACACATGCAATGTTGTACTTTCAAAAGCAGAAGACACAAAGGAATTTTTAAATAGCTGTGATACTTTATCTAAGGCTTCCAGATAAAGGTTGTCTTCACCTTTAGCCTGGTATCCTGTGGGCAGAAGGCCAAATGCATATGATCAGCATCTCTTTAAGCGCTCAGCTCTTAGAAATATCTGACAGGATGCACCTGAAGGATGTATGAAAAACAGTAGGCCATTCAGGAGGAGGAGGTCTTGCTCACACAAAGCAACTCAGCCTTGTGCAGACTTACTGCAGTTTGACTGGAGCTTTGGCATATGGCCCATGGGCCTGAGGGAGTCCCTGGTGTCCTGTGGCACATAGGCCCTCCTGCTACTGCACTGTGTTCTCAACAGGGCAGCATTTTCAGGAGCTTTGATTTATTTTTACAGCAAATAATTGTTGGTCCTAACTTTTCGAGCTAAGGCCCTGCGTAATCCACAGACCCAGCATTTTTGGTCAGAATGCACCAGTCATATCTCTGAAATCTTTTAAACGCAATGAAGTGTTTTCATATATTTTAGCTGGCTTCTAGTTGTTGAGAGGTTATCCTGCATTTACAGCATATTTAGTATTTTTCTGTGTGTAGAGAGTGAGTAATTCCATTTAAGGAAAGAAAATGAAGCTGAGGTACTAGTAAGTTCCTGCAGCTCAGAACCTGAGGCTACAAAAAGGTGTTAAATCCCGTGGAGTTTCTTTCTGTGTATATTTGATGTCAAGCACAGGAGGGCCCTTTCTCAAGCAGGAGAGGAATTACCAGACCTCTGATAACAGTTAAGGGGTGGCCATTTGCTGGCACTGCAAGGAAACACATTTGCTTTTGGAGCTAGTGAATGGCTCTTGCTCTAGAGAGGAAGAATATATCATGTTGTGGTTTTGCCCAGGGCTGTGCCAGCAGCGGACATGCACTACTGTCAGTGCAAGTGGCTTGGAGACCTCAATATGTTTCCATCCTATGAACTTCCCTTTGGGATGAGGCTGGACACAGGGTTGCTCCACATCAGGTGCCAGTGGAGCTCTTTGGGTCCATCCTTCACAAACCTGCATAAGCATACCCAGCTTCTCGATTCAGTTAAATTCTGTCTTCCTGTGGCATCTCTGTTTAAGTCATAGAATGTCTCAAGTTGGTCCAAAGACTTTATTTTGTCTGCTCAAAAAGGTTGAAGATGTCTCTTTGTAGCTGGTGGGGCTGGGCAGCGTGACCAACTCGAGATAACCCAGGAGCTATATTATGTCTATTATTATGACAACAGGAAATAATTCCATGGGTTGTGATCATAGGAAATTGGGTGAATTACAGGAAATAGAGCCAGGCACATTATGCCTTTGAAAGTATGAGAGGGCTGGCATGTAAAGCCAGCACCTGCAGCCCCACTTCTTGTGGTGGATCCGCACTTCTCAGCCATGAAGGCAGATGAAATACTGTCCCCAGCACTAAGGAGGCACACTGCTGAAGTTTTGGAGGACTTGAACTAAAGGCTTTGAGTTTCACATATGGGTTTGTGGAGGCCAATCTTTGATAATCTACCTGCTCTCAGATCTCCTCTACTTTGTGTTATTGCTCTCTTGGCTAGCTCACCGTCATAACCATCTTGTCTAACTTTCTGTTGTGGTTAAACCCTATCCAGTAGTGAAGCACAACACAGCTGACTTAAGTCTATCCCAGCCAAAACCAGTGCATTTTCCCACACAGTAGAAGAGAGCATTAGACCAATTTGTCTCGTCTCCTGTGCATCAAAGTGGTTAGACTTGAAAGGCTGAAAACATTGAGCGTGTGACTTCCACAAAGGCTGGGGCTCAGTATGTAAAAAAGATCATTCTAGAAGGGTCTAATGGATTTCAGAGGATAAGGCAGGAAGACAGGGAGAACATGAGCAACCAAGGTGCTTGGGCATGCCATCATGGTGATGGGGAATGTTATCCCTCATGGAGCCATCAAAATCATTGTTAAGGGTGGGAGAGCCACCGTCACTCTTTGGGCATTCAGATGCTGGAGCAGGTATTCCCACGATTTGTTATAACTTTCATTATGTAGGGGACTATAGTAACCAATTTTTGCTTTACTAATATTGTTGTCAGTACTGTGAGTGCTTTTTTAAGCCCTGTAGCTTTGGATCTGCAAAATGACAGTTGAATGAGATAGAAAGAAGTGGCTTCTGCAGTCACTCTTCCCCACTCATTCATGCACCACCCACAGCACAGCTATTCCTATGGAGGACCTTTCTCTTCACCCAAGTGCCTCTAAGTCTAATATAAGTGTTGTAGTTTAAAATACATATAAACACTAGGCATATTAGACTGTGGTGGAAACCTTTCTGTAGAGAAGCAAACAAGCAATCTGTTTAAGAATTTTAGAAGTTGATGCACACCATCACTTGAGCTCTTTGATTCAAGGAGGAGTTGATCCCGTAACTGATAGCTATGAAATTCAGCTTTACATTTGAAAGAAATGCATTTATTTCTTAAGCATCAGGTTTTGGAAAGAAAAATGTAAAACAAGCTACATAGTTACCATAACAGTGCCTTTGGCTTGCTTTCACTTGATAAATGGAGAATTGTATGAGAAAGAAATCACAGTAAACAATTCTCAGCCACATGCTAGCTGATCAAGGTCTGTAAAAATCCTCATAACAACCACTGAAACTAGTTTCCTTCACTGACAATATTATATAGTGTTTAGCTTTTGAGAAAAATGCTAAATTGGCAATAATTCTGCATGCTTAACAGTGTACCTGAGCATCAACCTCACTCACATTTTCAAGAGACTACTTGCAGTGTGTAAACATGTATGTCATCAGCATAACAAACTGCCCTTTAAATCAGAGAAAACATTTTCACTGACTTCACTGGGAGGTGGACTGTTTTCTTTCCCTGCAGCTTTCTCTCCAGAAAACTATAGAAGTCTTCAATAATACCCTCTTCATGACAGTTACTTCCATCAGATAGGCATTATTTTGGTGTTTTCACTTACAAACATGAAAGATTAAGTTATCATAATGTAGCCACAGTCGTCTTCTCACAAATGAGAGGAGAATTACAGGAGCTTATTGTATGGAATTAGTATGTCTTCACTGGCTTTTAGAGGAACTCCAGTGTAATGCTTATTTAAACCTGGCTATTGTTTGCTTTTTTCCCCATTTTATTGTAAAAGAGTCAAGTGAGAAAATATAAGATGCAGAATATTTCTAGCTGAGTTTAAAATGTAATTAAGCAGAATGAAGTAGCTAGATTTAAAATATATACCTGGCAAGTGTTTCTGGTAATTCTATTTTTGTAGCAACGTGTAAGATACTGGTGGTTATGGAGAACTGTACAGATTCCTTTTGAAAACACATAGGCAAAAAATCAGTGCCTGTGCTCACCCAAACAATCTCCAGGCACCATAAGGATACCCTTGAAATGACTCAAAGTGAGTGAATTTGGCTGAAGAGCTGTCACTATTTTAAAGTAAGGAGTGAATGGCATCCTTTCTTGTCACTGCTTTTTGATACCTTTATAGCTGATTTTTAAAGTGTAAATGTTAAGATTCATAACAGGAGCTGGTGGAAAAAAATGACAATCATTTGCTTTAGGAATTAGCCTATGCTCTATCAGTCTATTGGCAAGGACACCTCTCATTTTTAGAAGATGTGTCACTTGAACTCATTGAGCTGAGGTTTTGTGGGGTGGAGCAGTTGCAGGTACCTCTGGGCCCAACAAAACCACACAGAAGAGAGCAAGGACCTGAATGGTACCACCAGCATCATCAAATCCACCTGCACCGATGCTGAGTCTGACTGTTCCCAGCCTGCAGCATGCTCCTGGTGGTCCTGCTTCTCAGAATCCACAGGCGCAAAGGCCATGTGCTGGTGCCCCCCTTGCCAACACAGGCAGCTTGGAGGGGAAGAAAGTTACTTAGAGCAAAAGGAGTTCTTTGACGAGCCATTGAGAGAATTTCTCTTGCAGAAGGTCTCACACCCTCGGTAGGTGCAAGTTACAGGATGTATCAGCAATTAAGGAGCAAACATGGAGCTTGGTGAGGAGGCAATAATGAATGAGAGCAGGAGGGGGAATGCAGGAAAGGTGAAGCAGAGGTATGTGTGGTGACCAGTGGGATGCACTCGGCAGCGAAAAGCCAAGGCCGCCATTCTGAAGCAAGCTGCCAACCTTGATGCATCTGCATCACTGACTGCAGAGAGAATAATGTCATTTATTGTTACTGGCCATTTTCAGGTTCTTGTATGCATTGTGTGTGTTTAGCAGAGATGGTGCTTCAGCAGATGTCAGTGTATGGATATGGGATTGTCTTTGACTTGATCATAGAGCTATGGAGTTGGGAAAGTAGAAGAAAAGCTCCTGGGAGGTCTCCTCCATTTCGTAACAAAAGCTTTGCCTCTCCCTCCTGTATCTTTTCTAGGCCAGAGAGGTCAGGCATGTGTGGCACAGCACTAAGTGTAGTGATGGCAGCGGGGCCACTCTTCAGTTTCCTACACCTGTGTCTTAAAAGGAGTTTTATCTTCTATATACCAAAAGATTTCCACTGCCACAAAACTCTCCTTCATAAACCCGCAGGTTCTTCCACAATGGAGCTGGCAATCAAGTACCATGGATCAGTCCCAGATTTCGTATGAAATATCTTCATCTTTTTAAGCTGGCTTTACTGTCATTCCTTAATTGATGAGGCACTCTCTTTGCTCATGAGCCGACTCCTGATGACCATGCTGCTGTGCTTTGATATCTGGTCCTGAAACTCTGAAGTCATAAAGAAATACAGGATCGGATCTAAGCAGCAGTCCAGACTTGCAAGACTTAAGCAAAAGGGTTGGGCATAGAGCGTGATGGTACTCAGGAAGCAGTCTGTAATGACGTTTTCTTTCACTAACATGTAGAAAAAGAAATTGATGTGGTATGGTGCAAAACACACACAGAACACAATGGCACACATGGAAACCATCCTTAAAGCCTTCCGCCTCTCACTGCTGTTTTCAAGTGGTATCTGGAAGCCTCGAAGAGAGTCTTTTGTTTTCCAAGTACAGAATAAAATAATGATGAGTGGGCCAATGAACCCGAAGAGCTCTGCTGTGCCCACCATCAGCACAGTGGCCAGCTTGCTCTCAATCTGCCGGACTTGAAGGTCTGCAAAGCAGGTATTTGTGGTTTTGGCTATCCCGTAGCTCCGCATGATAGGGAAGGGTAAGCACGCCACCCCAACAAAGACCCACACCACAGCGCTGATGGCTACATCATACCGCCGCTTCCAGTCCTTGGCTTTGAATGGCTGGTACAAGAAGAAATACCTCTGAATGCTGATACAGGTGAGGAAACAAATGCTGGCGTACATGTTAAGGTACTTCAAGTAGAAGCACAGTAAGCAAAGGAATCTCCCAAAAGGCCACGTGGAGTTAATGTAATAATATATTCTCAATGGCAGTGAGAGGACATGAGCCAGGTCAGCCACAGCCAGGTTGATCATGAAAATGACGGCTTTGTTTTTCTTGCTGATGAAGCGACACAAGACCCATAGGGCAGCGCTGTTTGCCAGGAGGCCAGGGATGAATATGAGGGTGTACGTGGTGGCATACAGGTTGTTTTTGAACGTTATGTTGTGGCTGGAGCAGGTCTGGTTGCTGTGTGTCATGACTGGGCTGCTGGAAACATCTGTTGTGGTGGAGGGTTGGTGGATCATTCCTGTAGAGAACAAAAATAGGAGCTGTAAAAGCAAATGCACTGCAAGAGCTGTCAGTGTTCACACTTGCATTTCCTATTTGACTATTCTGTACAAAATAGAGGTTTGGAAATGTCTTCTATATAAAACATCCTACTATCATCTTCACAGCTGCCCTTTCAGAGGTCTCCCACTACTCACACAGAGGCGGGGGATCATTCTTATTGTATCAGCCCCCTTTCCCAGCTGTCTGAGCGCAAAAGCATGGGTGAAGCTGTGCCATGTTGCTAATAGAGGAGCAAGAGAAGCTGCCTACCCTTTTGGCCATCTCCTCAAGGCCATATGTGGCTTTGTCTCTGGGTGGCAGGCAAGTCATACATGGAAGAAATGTGTGCCACAGCCCAGCTTCTGTGTGTGAGTAACCACGTGGCCCAACGAGTAAAATGTGGGTGCCAACCACTGAATCATAGTTGTCATTAAGCTGCAGGTTGACTACTGTGTGCCTCCTGACTCCATCTGTGGACCTCATGGACCCACCTTCTCTGGGATGATGGGGACAGGATATGTGGGAAAGGGTAGCAGGGAGTGGGTTTGAGAAGTCTGGCCCTTGTAAATGCAGCCATGTAAATGCTTCTGAAATGTGCTGCCATGTATTTAAGGTAATGTCACAAGCAGAGGCCTAATCTGATCACTGGCTTCTATTTCTCACCACTCTAGCAGCCTCAGTTTAACTCTTATTTTCCATTGGATAATTTTGGGTTTAGATACTACCAACTTCTGATTCTCCTTTGATTCACACAAGTAGGGATGGCAAAATGTCACATGTTGACCTGTTAGGCCATATTTTTGTCAGCTTTTGTAACTGGGACTTGTCTTTAGCAAGGCAACACAGGCAGGAGTGTGGTTTTATCAGGTGTTTCCCCGTAGGGTTATACTCCTCATTATAGTGATTCCCTCCTGTGTCTAACTGTGTCTAATAGAACATTTAAAATTGAATATCAGCTTCCTATCTCATGTGGCACTGCAGACACTGATTCATTCTTTCTGACTCATATCCTGCACCGTTGGCAAGGGGCATTTGCCAGAAGTGTCTCTGTAGGTGCATATTAGTAACTTGTACCCTGTTACTAATGCTTTTTTTCCTTCATGTTACACAAAAAAAGAGAAGAGTTTGGAGCTCTCAAGTGTCAAAGTAGACAAGTATCTGTTTTTTCAGCTTGTTAATCATAGCAGTGCTTGGACTTGGCAGCTCATACAGACACTGCTCAAAGCTGCTGCTGAAGGGCTGTAATTCAGGCCCTAGAAACGTCCAGGCCATGGCAAGGTCTCAGCATGGCACAGAGGCCACCCTCGCTATGGATGCAGTGGCTCTGGCTGATGCTCATGGTGAGCGGCAGCACCTAACCACTGCTTCTGTGGGATCCTCAAACAGATGCTGAGGCAAACTTTCTTTTTAAACTTGTCTTTCTCACAGTTCAAAATGCAAGGTCTACATGTTTATCCCCTGCAGCATTCTCAGCTTCAGCAGCTGGGCTGCATCTTCCAGTTACACCAAACATCAAAAAAATGCTGCAGTCGAGAAACCCTCTGTCTAATCACCTTCATTGACCAAGATGGCACAAATACATGGAAGACAGGTGCCGCCCCAGTTTGGTTTTGTCCCTCCAGAGCATCCCTCAAGTCTGCCATTTGCTCCCTTGCCCCAAAGCAGCTCTGTGACAAGATGCTCCATGCTCCCAGCTGCCCTCCCCCCAGGACACCCCAGCCTTGCTCTTCTCATGAGGCCACAATATGCCCATTAGGAGGGAAGAGGCTCATAAGGGTAAAGATGCATCTGGTCCATGGTTTCATCTCCCTCAGGCTGAGTATCAATGTTGGAGGCCTCCCCTGCTCTCCTTTCTGGTGCTACTCAGGAGCTCAGGGAATGGACAGGTTATGGAGCTGAGCACTGGGTTGATCACACAGGATGTTGCTTCTCAGGACAGTAAATTCAGGTTACATCCCATTTCTTGAGAGTCCTATGAGTTTCTGGCCCATGGGGAGTTTGTACTTCCTTTCCATCTGATTTGTCTGCAGCTCTAGCTGGACACTGGACATGCTATCTGCTGCCTTAGTCTCCAGTAAGAGCACTGCTCACTACACTCAGCTTCTGCCCCTTCAGTTGACCTTCCACTTTGCCAAGAAGCCATTAAAAAGCCATTTCCAAAGTTACAAGCTGCCTGGTTTCCTTTGGATGTCAAGGTTAGACTGCCTGGTGCTCCTCCAAATCACAAGAGTTTGGTGGCCGTTGAACCAGGTACATTTGCAAAATGTTCTATTTTAGGGATGCTCTTATATTTAAATGCTGGCCAGCGGACACGTGTTCTTCAGTTCAAATGAGTCATAGCACTCAGTTTGCTTATTGAGATCCCTAGCTACAGTTAGCCCTTATTTACATTTCATGTGGCAGCTAAGGACCAGACTGCAGGGTCAGCAATCAGAATGATCAAGTTTAGGCTGCTGACTCAAACCAGCCTCTAAATGGAGCCGTTTCCAATTAACCACAGCGTCCAGGATGCAACTGCTGTAACATGAGGGTGATGCTGAATGCACACGCTTGATACCAGAATTCAGCCTTCAGTTTCTGATTGCAGCAAGCTTGTTCAGGCACGCCAATGAGCACAGGGCTGGGCTGCAGCATGCCTGGGACCATGGTGGAGCCCACAGCATGGAGAGGTTACTCCTTGGCCTTTGTTTTCACTTATTAATCGTCCACAAGGTGTCAGAGTTAATCAAGATTTCATCTTGCCTTCTTTAAGGTGTTTTTCCAAACCTCATAGGACCAGGGCTGTGTGACTGGTGGGAGGCAAAAGTTTGAGTATGGTCTCCTGAGTTTGTGTTGCTATCTTCCAGGGTGATCCGAAGTTGGACAGCTCTTGTGTTGCTGAATAACTGATATTAGGGAAAAAATGCTCCCAGAAATACTTCTCATTGCTGGTATTTACAGGTAGAAGAGTGTTGAAAAGATGCACTTTGATGGAGACCAGAGAGCTACTTTGAACCTTTGAGCCAAAAGGTTATAAAACCCAACCTGTGGAAATGCAGGTAATGTCCCATCCCTACCAGCAAATGTAACACTGGAATGGATGAACAAACATTTTCTGCATGTTTGTACTGCAAAGGTGGAAGTCTGAAAAGCTCCATCAGATTTTATAGACGTTGACTTATATATTGCAGGGAGACAGCTCCTACTGGAATATTGTTTTCAGAATATGAATTAAAAAAAAATATACGCAGTAAATAAATACACTATTATCTAACTATTAGGTTTTACATTATAATTATTTCTGAGGCTGTTGCAATAAAGACATAATTAAGCGTGAACACTATTACTTGTAGCTGAATGTTTGGAACTAAATGTGGCATTTCTAGGAAAAACGTTCATCTGGATAGGACTGAGGAGCATAGGAATGTACATCAGCAGACAGGTTAACTGATTTGGTTAAGACACAAGTGTCTCTACACTCTGCCCTCATTGCATGGCCAGGGATGTCTCGTGCTATTGCACTCATACTTCAGTATGAAACCTCTGCAGTCAGAAGTGGAACATTCTACAGTTAAGGGTACTTTTTCCAGTGGTGTTCTTCCACATCAAAGAACAGCTCTGGGCTGCTGATCCTTTGAGATGATCTTGCAACACTAGTCCAGTTCTCACCTCTGCAGCTCAGGCAGCTGAAGGGCAGAGCATGCACACACAGCAGGATGCTGGCAGTCTCGCTGGAGCACTTGCTCCAGGCTGGCTGAGGGCTGTACCACGGATAGACACTCATCATTGGCGCAGTTACCATGGATGGTGATGTTCGCACCAGTGCCAAGGTCCCAGAACTTTCACTGACACCAGAAAACATGCCCTTGAACAAAAATCACACTCTTCCTTCACGCATCCTACTGCTCCAGCCTGCCACTGAAGTCCTCTCCTACATAAATCTACAGCGAGCCAGATTTGACACACTGACTCACCTTCCTTGTGATTCCCTTTTGATTTGCTTTAAGAAATTTCAGATTCTGGGGCCACCCACTATGAATCCTGCTGTAAGTGCCACACTGCAGATGTGCTGTTTTCCTGGGCTCCCCTCAGAGCCAAGCTGCCAGAGCAAGTGAATGCAAGCCCATCAGTAAAGCACTTTTTCCAAAGTAGTTTGGAAGCTTCACTGCATGAATTTAAGTTTTAATCCTGACCAGTGACTGCAGTCTGAATAATGAATTAAGACTGCCTCTGGATTCTTATTTACAAAAGCAAGTCCAAGCGCTCTTGCTATTTTTGTCATGTTGTGTCCCCTGACTATTATTAATTTCCTACTGTTGCAACTCAGTCAAAGAGCACTGGATGGCACAAAGACATGCAGCATGTAGATTCCTTTTTTCATGATAATATAAATCACCATCAGAAAAAAACAGATTTGCAAGTTTCCCTTTTTGTCAAATATGATTTTAAAATAAAATATATTCCCTGAGAAATCAGGCAAAAGAAGGAATTGTGCCTAGGAGAACAGTTGGAGAACCTCTAATTGCCCATGCTATAACATTTTGCTTTCTCTTGCAACAGCAATTTCATGCAGCCGCTGTTTCAACTCCTCCGTGTGTTCACACACAGGATTGGTGCACATGGAGGGCTGCCCATTTTTTCAAGTCTCAAAGTGCCACATATCTCCTCCTGGAAAGAGACAATCCCTAAGGAAAAGCTGGAGGAGAGCAACATTTTCATAGGAGACGGCATAGGGTCCTTAATGCTGGTTCTATATCACAAAGAGTGAGTTTAAAAGCAGCCTTACCTTTTCAGGCAGAAACCCAGCTACATGCGACTGTGCTGTTGGGAGGAAGTGGAGCGTCCCATCTGCACCACACCAGCCTTGTTTACACGAGCACAGCAACCTACATGACATCATGGGGTGCTGCAAGGTGCTGCTTTGCCTGTGGCTCAGTGCTGGGGCTGCCACTGGGGCAGGTGTCTGCTCGCAGCCACTACCTGCTTCTGTGGGACTTGCTTGCTCCACTCCTGGCCCTGCTGAGTTCTGTCCCAGGAGGCATAGGCATGGTTGCCCCAAAATCACGTTGGTCCTACATGTTCTCTCCCCTGCTGCCCTGTTGGGATGGCTCAGCATCTCTTGAACTGCTGTGCTGAAGAAGGTCCTAAGTGGAGCTGAGTGCTGCTCTGCTCAGAGCACCCCTGCTTCCTTTCCAAGCACAGCTCCAAGCTGACCATGGAAACCCTCACAAGGTTTCTGCTTGGCTCTCCCTGGGAAATTCAGTCTTGCTCTCGCTTCCTGACTGCTGGGCTGTAGCCAGTCATTGCTGCATGTGAACTTCAGCTGGTGCATGCTCTGTTTCACCTGACGCAAAGTCCTCTTGCTGATGAAGTCTGACTTCCCAATGGCTTTTTATAGCGCTCCTATGAGCTTTGCTTGACATTTCTCTTGAACTAAATAAGCAGGCAGCTCAGTTTACACTTGAGGGAGCATGCTGCCATTGAGGTCAAACGGTGGCACTTCTGAAATTGTTTCGCGCAATGAGGTGGAATCCCAGTTGGTAAATACAGTACCGAGGCCAGGACTTCTCCCACTTGCAGGATCTAATTGTTTGGATTTTCATAAAGGCACCAAAATCTGACCTGTTTTGCCCCTTCAGGATCAACCTCTGGCTCATAGTATGCAACTGTCCCTGTGGCTCAGCAGTTACACTCTCTTCTTTGTCTTGGTTTAAGACCATGAAGTAGAACATCACTACTGCTACTGCCTACCTTGGGGATAATATAGTTGTTGATGCCTGACTGCTCAGAAACCTCAGAAACCCAGAAATAATGGCTCTGATTCAAAAAAGAATGCCCTACAATAGCCACCCCTAAAACGCAATGCTGTGCTTTACAGACAGTCCTGTTTCCATCAATTGTCAAAGGAGGTTGGTAGAAGTTGGGAGATTGTCAGATGCTTATTTTCAGATTATTTATATGGACTTCATGAAAAGCAATAGTAAGTTTTTGGCCAATGTTGCAGTGTTTATCAGTACATCCTGTTTAGCTGAATTTTAAAGTTCATCAGCAGTGGAAACATATTTGCTGGAATTCATCCAACCACAAAGTTGTCTTAAATATAAAATCACTGCATAGCACTCTGCCTCCCAACAGCCTAAGAGCTTGATCTGGGAACAGCAATTCAGAAACAGTTCCCTGGCTGACCTGACCAGCATTTGCAGAAAACAAACATTATTGAATCTTCTACAGGTGCTCTCTTCTCTGCATGAACTTCTATCTCTCACTTGGTTGTCACTAATAGACCCAATTGATTTGAGCAAAAGCCACAGTCTTTGTAGAAAGGAGAGATGAAGTTAATTATAGCTGCACTTGTACATGTGAAGCATTGCAGTGACAGAAGTCAACTGTAAGAATGTAAAAGGATGCTTGTGAAAATGCACTGTGTACTTATGAATCTGAATTTACTGTAGGGATTTTGCAGACAGTTGAACTGGTTAAAGATGTACTTTTCCTGTAGATATATTTTCCTTGATTGTGCAGTTAAAACTTTGATTTTATCATGTCAAAGACTGTTCCTGCTCTTGGTTATTGCTTACCAGAATCATGAGCTTGCCAGGCAAATTCGCTACCATAATTACCTATATTAGAGGAGAGCTTGGCTCCTGCAAAACATCACAGGCAATATTTCCTGGAGTTCAGAAAAAGGACTGGATCTTAGCTGTGCCTCTGCACTCTGGGTTCATCACTTGTGGACCTTTGCCCAAGTGGTCTGCAGTATGCCTTTAGTGTCCTCCACCACGGAGATGAGAAGCTTGTTTGCAGCAGCCTCCTTGGGAAGAGGATGCCCCAGCTGCTTCAGTATGCAGAGTTTCTGATCTGTTCAGGAGGCATCAGGGTTTCACTACAGCAGCAGCCTGGACATTAGCTGCTGCAGCACATTGGTACCAGCACTGCCGCTGTTCTGTGATGCATAGTTGAGTAACACATGCTCTCATGGCTTGAACGAGAAAAACAGCTCCACATTTGTCTGTCTGTTAGCATAATGTGCAAGAATGCACAAAAACTTGTAGAAATAAATTACCATCTTTAGTAGGAGACGGGGGGGGGGGGGAAGTTCTATGTCTAAATTAATATTACTATCACTAATATGGTATAATTATTAACATTAACCTAAAAAAAAGGCACAGAGTTAGATTTCATGCCATGGCATGGACAGCAGATCTATTCTGCTGACAACTCAAGCCTTCATAGTATATAATAGCAAATATTAAGTGAAAGATAATACCAAGAAGTTGTATGAGTTTGGTCAAAAGTTGCACTATAACAAGCAGAAAGTAAATATTTGTGTCCTGATTATCTGTCTTCTGATGGAGAATTAGAAGAGCATATTTAAAGGAGTAGAGTGACTTGGAAGGTGAAAAGCATATATGCAGATTCAAGTGTATAAATGTGTTGTTTATTCTAAACCCCTTCTTAATGCTATAATCAGATAACGAAAAGAGGAACACAGGACGGCAAACATTTCAACACTCTCTACTTTTATCTGCATATTTGGGCCCCCAGATGGTAATCAGCTTTTCCTTTTTTAAAAAAAAGTAGGCATATTGAAAAGGTAAAAACTGGGTGTACTGTGAGAAATAATTTCTAATTACCTGCCTGTGTTTTTACCGCAACTGAAAAATCATAGTTCATGAGTGACTCTTTTGCTGTTACAGAGCTACAGTTACATAACATTACAGTTACACAGCAGGCTTAAATCATATTGCCAATAATTTCCTCTCGTCCTAATACAGATGCACGCATTACTTTTGCCCAAAGGAGAGGCAGATTCTATTTGCAATAGGTAAGTTTTTAATTCAAAACAGGAATATTTCCTAACAGAGAAGCCTGCTAATTCTGCCTTCGTTCATCACTGAACACATGCCACAATACTCACTCCCTTCCGAGGGCTCTTGAAACTGTGAATAGATAACAAATTTAAAACATTCACATCCAAGTCTTTCTGGTAACAAAAATATTCCTCTCCGACAGCAGAAAGGAAAGGAAATCTTGGAATGTTTTAGAGTGTGGGGCACCCAAAACCATGGAAGTTCACCCCAGATTTTATTCAGACCAGCTGAGCATCTTGAAAATCTGGAAATGGAAGAAATGCAGATTTTCTTGGGGGAAATCTGGGGCTTGCCAGTGCCAGCCACACCTATTCACCCATCAGAACCGCTGCTCTTTTGTTATTATTATTTAATTCTGAAGTTCTGTTTTTCAGCAGAAACTAAAAAGGAGGAAATAAGTCTTCACTCTAAGACACCACAGCCTCTGAGAAGTGTTTTCCATGCAGCTGATACTAAAAATAGCTTCACTGGTTGACTTTACTAAAACATCTTTGCCATCCTTTACAGTTCAGAATCACCTCACACACAGAATCCAGTAACTATGGCCTTTTGGAGGGGATAGAAGAAGGGGAGGGAACTGAGGGGACATCTGGGCTTATTTTTGTCTGTGGTGATTTTAACCTCTTTGCCCATTTTGCCCAAGAGGCTTGCAAAATTTCTCTTTCCAAGGGTGTGAGTAACCCTGTAGTAGCAGCAGCTGCTGCAAGCCTGCACAAGTGACTCCATTTTCTCATCAGCACAATGTATTGAACACCTTCATGTGACTTTCAGAACTTTATGCTAACTGCCATCGCTCAGTGCCCAGCAGGGTTCTTGGAGGAGAAAAACCGGCACAATCTAGTGAGATCCAGCTAAATGTAAGGGTTATACAATAAACATGCTGTAGATCTGCTTAAGGATCTTCTAGTACTGAATCATCATTCTAAGGAAACTAAAATCAGCTCAGAAACTATCTGCTAGGGTTATGCCAACACTTACTTACATGCTGGTGACTAACCCCTCTTGTATTGGTGCCAATTATAAGAGTAGTGGTAATAAAGCCCGCAATAGTGGTGTGAACTTGAACATCCTCAGGTTGCTGCCATTGGCAACCTACCTGAAACAGAATAGCTGGCTTTCAGGAAACGAGATTTTGAATCTGTATTGGAGCTATTCCCATGCCCACAGTGCAAGCCATCAGATGCAATAACTGTAAAGTGCAGCAGTGACTGTGTCAGCAGGGGAAAGCTTATGAAAATGGTGTGGGAAGATCCATGCTTCTGAGTTCAGGTATTTGCATGTTTGTGGTACTTCCTCTCAGCAGCCCAAAGGAGTTCCCGTCCATTACATGACATTGCTTAATCAGCATAGGAGAGCACAGCATGATTTAACACAGGGGGAGAGGTAGAGAACTGAGCACCAGGAAGGCTGGAAGGAATATAAAGCTTCTTCAAAAACCGTTGGTGTGCCAATGTCTCAGATATTGTCCATGATGTTGCAGGCAGCTTCAACCTGAACATGATGGCTGCACAGTGAAGGGCAAGCATTTTCATGTGAACTGGAACACAAAAAGCAATGAACTCCATGGGGTATTCCTGAGACTGGAAAACACCCTCCTGGCAAATATGAGCAAACTCCACTCCTGTTCTTGCTTTTCACTTGCTTCACGAGGTTGTGCTTCCCCTTTCACTTCATTTGGTTAGATAGCAGCAAGGGTTTCAGCAGAGAACTTCATTAAACTTGAATACTAGGAATAACATGAAAAGAATGAGGTCAGACTACTAACATACACAAACGATATTGGCAAGATTAAACCATACAAGAGAAAAAGCAAAAGCAACTCAACTAAACTCAAGATAGCAAAGTGCCAGTAGGGGCTTGGCACTAATGCTAATCCCGTGTAAACCCCTTTCATATCTTCTGCCCTAAACAAAGCCAACTGCAGCTGAAGGAAGATTAAAGCCTTCACAACTTCACTGTCTGTCCTTCAAAACAATAACCAAGAGTGTGCAGCCAGCAGCATGTGGGCTGAGGCTCAAGCAGCCATCCATGTCGCTGGCAGGACTTAGACTAACAGGAATCCAGGCTGGAAAACTCCCACTGGCATCCAGTCAGTAAAGAGGCCAAGAGGGCGCAGAAGGCCTGAGGGATAGATGAACAGAGAACAGTGGAATTGCAACAGAAACACATTCTATTCCTACTCTGTAGGACAGGACTGAACCTCAAATGGGGTGTTTCCAAAAGGAGGATGGGAGATGTCTGTATCCCAGAAATTGCCCAGAGCTGCCAACGTCACTGTGGAGGGGTGCAGCAAAAGGCCTATCAGGTGCTGAGTGGGACGAACAAGATGTTTTATAAACATGAACACAGGGTGGGGTGTGTGAGTTGGTATCAAGATGTAAACCTGTTCTGAGGAAAAGATAAGTTTAATGAAGTCAACAACTAAATCAAGAGACCAGCAGCAACAGTTGTATTTCAGGTGTACTCTGGGTAGCTTCTATCTGGAAATGGACTCCAAGGAGAATCATTCATGGGGAAAAATGGGCTCATTAGACAATCATTTTATCATTTCATTACAATCAGAAACAGCACTGGCTGTACCTACAGATCAAAGCATCAACAACAAGGATTTCACTAGTTAATTGGAATAATGAAAACACATGAGAAGGCTTTGCTCCTACCACTACTATCCATGATTCTAGCAGAGCAGGATAAAGTCTTGGGAGCTGGTCTGATTTCCCCACCCAAAGGTATAGGTGCAAGGATCTATGTACATGAAGATAGGGCAGCTTTATCTCAGCCCTTCCTGAGAAACATTAGCTAAGCATAATCAGTTTGGGGTTTCGTTTTTCTTGCTTACAAAGATCTTTTGTAAGCTATCATTCTTGTAACAGATGCCTAACTGTGCTTGGACTCCATTGAACTGAACACCACCAGTTATGGGCGAAGTTTGCACTTTCCTGTAGGTATGGACAGAGCTACAGCTGAAGACTGACAGTACAGTAAGTTCTAGGCAGATAGGCACAGGCGAGCTGGGAAGAGGCATGGAAAAGAGCTGTGGCATCCCACAAGAAGGTGGATTTGGTCTTCTCAAACTGGTGCTAGGGAGGAGAGCCGGAGCCAACAGGACTGCGTGTCAGACCTGAGGCTTGCTTCACATTTTGGAGAATGCTGTCCTTTGCTTGCTTCCCACAAGGACTGTTATCCAGCTGTGCATTGGAAGGAATGAGTAAGTCTTTACTATTCCAGGGAGTTAATTTGGATAGGGGAGTCAAGATTTCCTTGGCAATGATAATTCATTGGCCCTGTTGATATTTTCAGTCACTACTTCTCCTTTTGACAATTTCTCCAGTATCAGTCTTTCAGTTGTTTCCTTTTTTCTATTTTCTGTTTCAAAGCTGTCTTTCACTCATCAGTTGTTGCTTTTATCTCACACCTGGGGAGGAAATGCAACACAATAATGCCTTAATTATGTCTGCAGTGTTCTGTGGTTTTGCCATGCTTTGGGCAGAAGGCATGCTTCAGATTCTGGGATGAAACTATGGTTAAGCTAAATAAATCATAGAATCACAGAATAGTCAGGGTTGGAAAGGACCTTAAGCTCATCCAGTTCCAACCCCTCTGCCATGGGCAGGGACACCTCACACTAAACC
>JAOEHY010032578.1:6570-27821 GCA_025447955.1 Psilopsiagon aurifrons | reverse complement strand
AGACAGGATGAGGAAGTTGGGGCTGTTCAGCCTGGAGAAGAGAAGGCTGCGTGGAGACCTCATAGCAGCCTTCCAATGCCTGAAGGGGGCCTACAAGGATGCTGGGGAGGGACTCTTCATTAGGGACTGTAGTGGTAGGACAAGGAGTAATGGGTTTAAACTTAAACAGGGGAGGTTTAGGTTAGATATATGGAAGAAATTCTTTACTGTGAGGGTGGTGAGGCACTGGAACATGTTGCCCAAAAAGTAAATGATCCATCCCTGGCAGTGTTCAAGGCCATGTTGGACAGTCTTGGGTGACATGTTCTAGTGTGAGGTGTTCCTGCCCATGGCAGGGGGGTTGGAACTGGATGATTGTAAGGTCCTTTCCAACCCTAACTATTCTATGATTCTGTTATTAAGCACCTTACATTGAACAGTGAAAACAGGTGGCAGGGGAACCAAAGTTTCTTTCTCACTTCCTACCATAAGTAGTCATCTGCTGTGCCTTTAGCCACCAGGTAGTGAACGTTAACTGAGCTGGTCTGTCCAATTCGATGTGCCCGATCTTCTGCTTGGATCAAAACCTTTATGTAAAGACATGACAAAGAAAATAAAGTGTGAACTCCAACATCTAAGAATTAGTGTAAGCACTAGAGAACAGTAAGATCTCATTTCTCATGCTTAGCAACTATTTTTCATTGGATCCTCTTAACACCCACATACTCAACCACAGACTAAACCAAGTAATTTGGTGCACCAGGTTCTCTAAAGGCACTGAGCATTTTTCAGTAGTATTAACGATGGACCCTTTCAGGTCCTGGCTGGGAGAGCAATTGAGAGCTCTGTCAAATTAAGAGACAGGAGCATGTTTCCCTTTCACACCATCTTCTCCAGGCAGCAAGCTGTGTAAGTAGCCTCACTGGTTCAAGCCCTGGCATCTGGGGGTGAATAGACAAGTAGCGATCAGAGAAAGAAAAAGTCCCTAGAGAAACTTCTCTGCCTATTACATCTTTTTCTTAGCACCAATGTTTCTGCTGCCCAGGGAGCATCCAACTCCTGTCCCCTCCAGGATGCATACCCCTGGGTTCCAGAAGAGCTCTGCAAACACCACCAGGTCTGCAGCAGACAGTGTCAGGCCCATGTTTGCAGCAGTGAGGGACAGGACAGCCACCACCTGCTTCTCTGACATCTGGAACTTCTGGCACAGAGACTGTCGCTCAGCTGAAGGTGTGGAGCCATCAATGCGAATGTATTCCACATGCTGTGAAAAGGCAGAAGAGACATTTTAGAGGCTGCGTGTCCCCTTTCCTGTATCCTCCTTTCATAGTTTAGAGGATTTTGTTTTCCTTCCCCACAGCAGAAACAGGATAGTAAAAAAGGCACCAGCTGTCTTTTTGAAACCTTTCCTCATCCTCAAGGCAGAGGCACTGTAGCTGAGCATGTAACATATGTCCCCTCGGTTCACAATGCATGACTTGCTCTTATGTCCACTGCTCTCCCACCAGTTCTGAGCAACAGGAAGGACAGCAACAAGCTGGCAGCTCAAGTACAGTGGAAATGCAATTGGCTTAATACAAAGCTGAACACTGCTGATATTACAGCTGCTACAACCTCCCTAACCTTCTTAAGTCTTCTCCTGTTTGCAGTGGGAGGAGATGGAATGCTATACATCTTAGTTGGTCTGTGGTAGGCTCAGTAGAGGCATGATAAACTTGGGTAATATAGCACTGTAACTCTCTGGTGTCCATCTTCCTTGCTGCACTGGAGGATGC
Source organism: Psilopsiagon aurifrons (assembly GCA_025447955.1). Lineage (NCBI taxonomy): Eukaryota > Metazoa > Chordata > Aves > Psittaciformes > Psittacidae > Psilopsiagon > Psilopsiagon aurifrons. The sequence goes on along the minus strand of JAOEHY010032578.1, from coordinate 26,067 downwards.
AGCCACAGATGCAGCGCTGCCAGAGTGGTTTATAGTTCGGAATATTAACTTAAAACCGTCCTTTACACTGCCCCAGCATGACCCAGAACTCTTCAGGGGCGTTCCAGGAAGTCTCACATGAACAATTAACTAAACGTTTTTGAAGTCAGAGAGATGACTGGCAGGTCTAACAAGTCTCCCTGCAGTATCCCAGTTCAAAAACGTAACAGCACCACAGAGATAAAGGGAGGCAGCCATGGCCGTTACATTCTCCCTCTCTGAGGAAAGCCTGGAGGACAAAGCAGAGATGGCCACACAGGGTAACACTCCAAGTATTCACAAGCTCCAGGGCAGATACTGAGATTAAAGACCACTAAATACAACAAAAGCTATTCAGCTAATACAAAGTGCATCCTATGAGGCATTCACCCTGACAGCTCAGCTCCCTCAGTGAAGGCCACAGTCAGAAATATAGCAAGTAGAAATTATTTCTGCCACTAACTTTCATAAACTATCTGACTGGCCATAACTCTGGAGAGCTCTTAAACAGCTTTGAAGCTGGAGTAGTGATAAAGTTAAGATGATTCAGTCTATGACTTACTTTCTTCTCCAGCTCTGCAACTATTGCATCCAGCACTATCTTGTGATGAGCAAACACCAGGAATTTATTATTGCCACTTTCCAGTAAGTCCAGGACATATTCTCTACATGAAAAAGGAAAAAACGAAGCAAAATCAAACCAGAACTCTAAAATTACGTGCTGAGAGAATACAGGCTTTGCTCACAACTATACAGAGAAACTAGGAAATAGGCTACCATAAAAAAGTTGCAGTAAAATGAAAGTAGCAAGTCAAGTCTCCTACAGATTAAAAAAAGACACTACAGGATAATCCACTCAATTTTCTTCACTGCAGCTGGATAGCTGCCTGCATTTATATATGGATATCACTGAGAATCAATTTATTATATCCCACTTTAAACATAACATCCACACCAATCAACTGGAAGTCATCTATATGTATTTGATGACCTCATTCACCCTCTTGTATTTCTAACTTTTCACAACCACAGTATGTTAAGATAATCCGTGTACAATTATCGCTCCTGTGTTCACCTAAGACTGTTTTAGGAGAAAAGAGCTCTAAATGCATAGATCAGAGTATCCTAAAAGTAGCTTTTCTCACAAGGGTTCACAGTGACAACTTACTATGGCCTAGCAATCTAAATACAAAAGGTATTTCTAGGAATTATCCATATACATATAGATGAATGAGCAATAAAAGGTAACACCTCTTTTAAACATTTAAATGGTGCTAATAAAATGCAGACATCTGGCTTTTGCCCTGGACTAACAGCAAAGCCACAAAACCCATTCCTATGTAGTAACCTATGCTACAGTCACATCAGCTGAAGCCTGAAAATCACCTATAAGCCTATACAGACGATGCAACTTTCATTTTTATTTTGGAATAGCAAAGTTGTTGCGAAGATCAGGAATTCCAAGTTCTTTGCTAAATACATCACAGGTTAGGTCAGCAGCAACTGTCAGAAAACACCCAGCAGCATTTCTAGCCCTGTATTGAGGTATATCAGTGCCTTGCACATAGCTCCCAGGGTTCATGATGTTCAGATTCCAATTACACGACAATAACATTTAACAAAGCTGGGAAAGAAGCAGGATTTCTGACTTTTAAAACAAATATCAAAGTGAACATTCAGTGTAGCAAGCAAATGCCAACACATCACAACTATTTTACACCTCATTCTCCATATTCAATTTAACAAATGTCTAGTTGTTTTGATGGAAGCAATGGAAATCACTGTCAACAAGCGTAAAACATGGCAGGTGATGAGAATCATAGGACCCTACAATTAGCTAGATGGTACTGTACTTCAGTGGCTTCTAATAAGCAGTATTTTAAATGCTACTAAACCTTGAAAAAAAAAATGGACTAGTCCCTAACAGGGTCAAGTAAACAGCACTTCATGGTTTTATATTCAGTTCACACTTGCAACTGAAATAAAAGGAAGTCTTCTAACTGTTCACTAACATAAAAGGAAGAAACTCTTCTACAGAAATGAGCACTGGGACTCTGAAGTGCAGTTCTGTGCTGAACAGGCAAATTCTGCAGCAAGGTCTGAGACTGTGAAATCACCCAGTGCACATCAGCTGGTCCTTATATTCAGAGAACCGCAAAAAAGTAAAGAAACTCCTTGCAGTCCCAGCAGAAAGGCTAAGGATGAAAGGGCACAGAAAGTCATAGAAGGAAATTATTTCTATGGAAAACAGAGTTAAAAGCACACTTATGATAAAAAACTTTTGCTGTTGAGGTCCCATGTGAGCCCTGTGGAAGAGCAAAGAACTTCAGTCGGGTCTGCAACATCCCGACAGCATGCTACAGCTGAAGCTCAGTTCACCTCATAAGCTTTCTGGCTCAGGGTTCCTGCTGAAGCAGGACTGCAGCATTTGTTTTCTCAAATTCTGCTTCTCAAATTGATACTTATAATTTCATTACTCCCCCTGCTCCTCAAATTGCAATGAGGTCTGGACCAGGGAACTTGATCGAAATTGCAAACATCAAGCAGTTTTAGATGGTTCAAATGAAAGTTTAGATCCGTATCTGGAATGAAATCAGAAGACTTATTCCACCTAGGAACTCTGAGAGAAGAGAATCTTTAGTGCATTGTAATTAAAATCATTTTTTTTCTACACAAGCTTAAGGCTATGCTTCATGTCCCTGTACTGTTATCTCTAAGGCACCATTTTCCTGTTCTCAGCGAAAAAACACATTTTACTAGGCAAGAATGAAGCAATGACATGCAGCTTACATGACTGAATGGATTTTAGCTTCTGCTGTGCTGCTGTAGAAGATGAGAAGTGCTTCCTTCTCCTGTTGTTTCTGTAGAGGGAAAGATAAATAAATGTGAGCTTCAGAAATGCCTTTTCTCCTTCTTGCTTACAGATCTGGGAAGTCTGCTGCTGCCAATAAACACTTTGGTAGGAGGAAAAATCAGCCTAAAAAAGCACAACAAAAGGGGACTGGATGGGGGAGTCTACTCGCTACTGTGTATGGCAGATACTCACACACTCCTACTTTTGACACTTCCTTTCCTACCTCCTACTCAACTCCTACGAGTTGGATGACAAGCATATCAAACATGTAGTTTTAGTTGAGAAAGCATTTCCAAACTAAAATGGCAAGGAAAAACTCCTAAGTTCTTACAGAACTGTATTGGCAACCTAGGAGCCTAAAACATTTGCCATCCATACAAGGAAAACAGAGCGGGGGGTAGAAACGCAAAAATATACTTCACATTTTTGGCTACTGCTGTGCTCACAAAGCAGCTTCAACAGGGCTGTGTTTGTAGGGTGAATGGGATTAGAAGGCACAACAGAAAAGTACAGAAGCAGGAGGTACGAAAGACAACTAGAAAGGACTATTGAGAGGGGGAAAAAAGAAATAGAAAAATGGTATTTCATTCAAAAAGGGACAAAGTAGACCACCTAAATCAAAACAGAAAAAAGCTGAGCTGTTTAGTTTGTGTTAAAAATTCATTTAAAACTGTGCCTTCAACAGCCTTCTGCTGTGCCTTCACACGAGGTGCAGCTCTGACCTTCCTTGCAATTCAGGGTATTTTTTTTCCACTGACGCTTTACATAAGGTACCTGAAACACCAATGGCTCATCATGAAAATAGCTTCCAGCTTACACTTTTGTATTTTTTGGTCATCATCTTTGCTTCAGCTGCCAAGACAGCTTTGGTCTTTGCACCAATCTTTTCAGGAGCCACCACAACCATTTTGCGTTGCTTTGCTGGAAGCTGGGAAAGCACATCTGATTTCAGACGTCGGATCATGATGGACTCTTCCAGCAATATTTTCAGTTCAGTTAAGTTGGATGATCCAGAGTAGTCCCAACCCCATGGCATCTGGTAAAGATCAAAGCAGTTATCAGTGTCAAACTTACAAGAGACTGGTCTGCAGGTGATCCAAGAGTCGAATAACCTTCCAGGAAAATGGCACAAGGCAGGTCGGTAGGGGAGATTTGACAAAAATGGCAATAACATTGAACTGTACTAACTGATCCACCCAACATGAGAAGGTAATGTATAAACTTCCCTTTTTTTAATCTACAAACACTTGGGGAGGTGCAGGAAAGAGGACTATCCAGAAAGGTAGGTATCCCTCCTACAGTGCTGTGCCCTGGTATTCATCCTCACGCAACAAGGTGTTTCTGCTCTCCACTTAGAGCTTTGGACAGGCTGACAGAACTCTGCAGTTCTGTGCACATTCACCTCACCTTTAAGTAGATACACGTGTGCAAAATCTTCTCTAACAGCATGAGGACAAACACCCTTAACCCAAATGCCTTCACACAGATGTAACACTTGCCTGACATCCCTGGTAAATGCTAGGTCAAAATTGCCTGTTTTCACTGTGACCTGTCTCTCTGTCTCTTGATCTGCTTCCTGACATACTGTTTCTGCCATTACCACATTTGGCTTAGATTCAAGCAAACCATAAATAAACTGTGGCCCAAAACATATCTCCAAGTACTGTCTCTTCAAAGTATCATCACTTCAAAGCTCTTCTGAAACCCTTCGTTTACTCCTCCTTGAAGGAAACACCATTGAAGCTGCCCTATTCTCCAAGAACCTGTGTGCCAACAGTGTATATCTGTTCTATTAATCTCAGCTCATCACTTCTCCTGCTAGTAACCCCAGAACCTATCATTTGTTCTTTTCTGGAAAAGAACAACTAAGCTAACAAACATTGGCATCAAAATTGGTACATTCCCAAAAGAAATATCTCTAATCAAATTTTTTTTTTTGGAGAGGAGACCAATAAGATTTTTATGCTGAAGGATAGAGAGACCTTCCTGATGAAGTTTTCACAAATGAGTGTGAGAGATATAGCTAAGGTAATACTGAAAACTAAGGTAGGGGAGAGACCAGATCTTCCTCACAGATCTAATTCCAAGTCTTACTGGCAGTGTCACCAAAAGAAAGAAGCCAAAAAATGCAACCTCTGGTCTTGGAGTAACAACCCAAAGCAACCTGATACAGCCTCCTGAAAAGCATACAATGCACCAGCCCCTCTGATCTGCTGCTCCACTCCTGAGCCACATTAATGGCTTAAGAAAAATCTATGTATCTCTTATTTGCCTTCCCCAAGAGAAACCTGCTGCAGCACAGAAATGGGAGTAAAATAGGAAAACACTACGGAGTATTCACTGCACCCTCCATCCTCCCGTAGAATGCATGAGACAAAAATAAAATCATACTGGCCATGAACTTAGTTATGTTACTGACTGCATTAAGAGATAGTGCTTTGATGGTACATGGATGAGAACAAGCTATGAGAGAGAAAGAGGAAGAATCAAACAATTGCTTATAGGCAATTAAGACCTCCCTGTTATCTGGAAGTGAACATTCCTACTTCAGGTTGAGACATAACAGGACAATCTGCAATTCCATTCCATATTGTACTGATGTGAAACATTAACTGACTTCAGATTCTAGCATGGCTATCATTAAAACTCATTTGACTTAATCCATTCCTACATAATTATGGTACCATCTGATTATCTATAGTCAGCTCATTAAAGCAGGAAGCAATTCAAACCCTACACAATTTGTATCCTGCAGAGTTAAAACTTAGGCTCTGACAACAGCACAGTAGTATACAGCTAGAGGTAATAACCCCACCTGGATCCAACCCAATGTTGCCTTCCTAAAAAAGGCAACATGGTTATTACTGCTCCACTTCCCTGAAACCAGGAGTGCAATGCGGGTATATCCCTCTGGTCTATGAAAAGCTGGTTCAAGTTTAGCTGGGTCTATTAGCTTTAGGCATGCTGCAGGAAAGCTGACAATGCTGAGCCCCAGTCTTTGTGCCCCTTTTTTGCATTTCTTCAGGTTGTGTAGACCCAGCAGAAGAGATGCACCCACCTGGTGCTGCACCCAGCCTCATAAGCCCTCTGTTCAGTGCACTGGTAGCTAAGAAGCAGGGATCAACATTGATCAGTCTGCTGGACAAGACCTGCTTCAGGCCTGGACATCTCCTCAGGCTACCTGAGTGTTTTTCCACTTCCATAGAACACAGAAGAAAACTGTATGTTCTATGTTCCAATACACAGAACATATGTATTACTTTCTTCTGAGCAAGTAATACATACATTTGTGTCCATGTAGCACAATTTATTTCAGTTCATATTACCATCATAACTGAAAGAACAGGTGTAAATCAAAAGCCAATATACTGTCATATTAAAAAGCATATACAGGCAGAATCCCTGAAATATGTTCAGATTACTGTATGTCTTTTATGGTGACTGTTGCTGGAACAATTTTCAAACAAGAAAACATGCCAGTTCTCTGCTGCACCTAATTAACGACAAGATTATTATTCTTGGAATTATTAAAAGATAGTTTAGTATATCCTATTGTAGAAAACTGCGGAAAAGAAGGACATGCATTTTGCTAAAACACATCTGGCTTTGATCCATAGCATTCCAGAACAAATGCTTTCAATTGTGATCTTGTTACCAAAGTGTCACAGCATCTTATATGAGTCAGTAAACTTATTACAGTGTTATTAGAAGCTGCCAAACTCTTACAAATTCAGAGCATGTAGTCAGATAGAAATTATTTAATATTTGCCAACATCACCCAGTCTGAAAAATGAATTCACAGCATGTATTTTCAGAAACAGACTTGAGATATTTTGTAAATAAGCAGGTGACATTTCACTTGCTGCATTTTTAAGAGTACAGATGCTAGGAGGTTGAATTACAAAATTATAAACGTTTTTCCCTCTTCTCTCATCACATCTTCCAGATATTTGCAATGTTCTGTCATAAAATCTATTCTCTTCAAACAGAAACTAGACAAGTTTAATTTTAAAATGAATGGCTCACATTTGTCAATTTTTCTTTCGTCTTGTAATTCAATCAGATTTATTAGTAATACCAAAACATTTTCATGTAGCATCTTTCATCCTGACAGTTCTCCCAAAGCCGTGCAGCACCTCTCCAGTTATGTGCAATTCCATTTCCACTCATAATGCTGCCATTTTCAGGACAGAAAGAACCTATTTAAGTTATGACAGCAGAAGTACCACAACGGTTCTTCAGAGAGGACGTAACTCTTAACACAATCTCAGTTTAGAGTTGCAAAGAGGAACATAAGCAACATACTACCACCATGAGGGAACAACTAACATCATCAAAACACCTTTTAATTTACTTATAGCTGAGTGAATCTAAGGCAACCCAATATTCAGCAGTACCATTTTTAACTCTAATACTATCCACATCTCTATTTCCAGCAGTCCCATTTCTTCTCTAAATAACTAAATTCTTTCGAGGCTCACTCTATCATTTACTGACATTAACTGAAGCTAAATGTCCCAGGCGAGGACTGAGACTAGTAATGTTCAACTGTCTAGCAGGGGCAGGTCAGAGAAACAAAATTGTACTAGAACCCCTGCAGAGGTTTGAAGGAAGCTGATACAGACTGTGCCCTCCATGCTGAGTTTCACTGTGGGTTCAAAACTCATTTACACAGAATGCACTGTTCAATCTGGACCATGTAAAACAATTTTATTTCTTCCATCCAGTTCAACATTTTACCTGAGGTCTATATGCCTTGCAATTGCAGCAACAACTAGTCATGCAGAACTTTACCCTCAAAGGGTTTATAAAACTCCAAACCTATTTAGACTCATGTTGCAATTCAACTTCCCTTTTTACCGCTGAAAACCAACAAGATTAAACTACATCTCTTAATTTCCCTCTAGGAAGCATTCTGGACAGTACTCAAACAGAAATCCTTAAACAAAGATAACGAAGCTCAGCAGAAGACATGGCACTCTCCCTCCATATGATTCCTACTATGGATGGAGTAAGATTATCCTGTCAGGAAAACAGCACTTTGCTAATTTGAATCTTCCAGAACTCAAGCTCTGTATCTGTGATTCTGCATGCTAACAGCCTTACTTTAATAGCACTAGCATACAAGTTACAAAGCCAATGAGTAGCTTATCTAGCTTGCATATTTGATCATACGTAGAAGAGCACTACACTGGCTACGAAAGTAAAAGTGGGCATTCAGATCTAGGAAAAAGGGGACTTGAGAGCTTTATATAAGACTGCAATATGAATCTTCTTGAAAAAACTTGGCATATGTTAGCTTTGCTCAAACAGGGAAAAGAAAACAAGCACAAACCCCCTACAAATAGCTATAATAATTTTTATACCATATAATGATGTTCAATTCTTCTGCATGTATTTTTTAGCACTGAAATGGTCATTTCCAGACACTCTGCTGAAAGTTGTTGCCTAGTCTTACAGAAAATGAGGCACAGGAAGTGAAATGGATTATTTGAGAACAAAGCAAAGTAAGCAAGTTCATGTATCACAGGTCCATGTTCAGACTGCTAAGCCTGGGTTAACACTTCGACTTCATGATCTTTAAAGTCTTTTCCAACCTAGCTGACTCTGTGATTCTGTGTCACAATGCTAATCGCTACCTGCTTGTCCTGGAGGAGTTGGAGGGCAAGCCAGATTAGAGGGCTCTTGCTCCAAATCAGAACTCAGGGGAACTTTGGTTCCCATTTTTGTGTCTATGCAACCAGCACAGTAGATCCTAGAGCTTCCATTTACAACAGGCTGCAGCAAGAGCATTTCTCTTAACAGTGTGTGTTTTAACACATGCAGCAGCCTTAGAGATGGAAAATTCAAGCACAGCTAAGATGCCTTTACACCTGGAGCAAGGCAGACACCTGCCATCATGGCTCCAAATGGTAGCTTGCTGCAAAGACAAGAACTTGCAGTGACTGGACTCAATGACTCTGCTGAAACCACTGCTGAGCAGCTGGCAGAGATAAAAGTTTATTTACTGTCAAAATACTGTGACTGAGGATCACATCTATTTCCTGAATTAGAACAGGGCAAAATACAAGGATGGACTACAAGTCTTCATTTCTGACTTACCTGCAGGTACAAAATCCCAGGCAAGCGAGGCCTTTGTTGAACAGCAGAACACACACTTTGGGGAAGGGTTTAATCAATAAGCTCAAAACTGCAGCAGCTTAATCATCTCATAGTTACTCTGCCCATTTAAAACACTCTAGGGACAGGTTCTCATTAGAATAGGCTCCTTTCTCCAGCTATCGCTTATTTATTTATTAAAGCTATCTACTTCTGTGGCTTTCAAGCCAGATTTTGACAAGAAGCATTACTACCTCCATGTCTCAGGAGCAGCACCTAGAGCTTATCATGTCAGAGCTTTCGAAATGTTACTCTGCAGTGAGAATTTCTCAAAAAAAAAGAGGTAACATAAGACAGAAGGAAAAAGCCTCCACATTTTGAGAAAAATAAGATGTTTACTGAAGTACCTTCCTGGCATCACAATAGCGTAGCCCAAAGGAGTGGAACAGTGGGAAGAAGGCTGGCTGAACAGCTGCAATCTGCGTGTAGAGCTCTGCAGGCCGTGACATAGCAGGGGTTCCTGAGAGCAAGATCACTCTCCTGGCAGCCTGAGAAAGAAAAATAGAATATTTTCATCATACAGCTTACAATATAAGCAGAACCTGCAAAGTAGTTATCCCCCGTCCAGAAAGAAAATCCTACAGCAATTGTCCAAGCACCCTAAACGGAGGAGTGCTTCACCATCCACAGATACTTGCAGCCTTTGCTGCCTGAAGACACTTAAGGACAGTGCTTAAAACTTCGAGGAAGCAAGAAAAAAACGTACTGGTTTTGATTAATTCTCTGCATGCTGTAAGGGAAGGGGACATGAATTTTTATGACATTACTTTCTGAATTGGCACTTACCCACTAGGCATGTTAATAGCTTATGCCTGGCTCAAGATTTCATTTGTCATCAGATGTCACAGGGAAGTGACACCCTCACAGGTACATCCTCACCTCCAAAATAAATTCTCTTGTAATAAACCTGCCACAGAAAGCCACAAATAGATTGTCTTCCTCATAAAAGCAGAAAAGATCCAGAGAAGTAGGATTTTTTTCTTACTTTTAGTTCTTTTTCCTTTTAAAATTCTACTAGCAAGGAGAGAAAGATGCTGCTGCCTGAAGCAGGACCAGAAGGTGCCAATCTGACAGCCATGGCAAGTCTAGGCACAGCTGACTGGATGCTACAACATGAGTTCATAAATACAAATCATGTATTAAGATTGCACAACATGTATTGTAGGGGACACAGGAAGGGGGTGGGAAACCTGTATCTAAAGTATGTGCTTCCAAAAAGATTACGCTATAGACATAAAAAAATTATGCTATAGACATAAAAGCCTTTGTACCCTCATACCTCCATTATTATCTATTTCTGGGTGAGAGCTATGAAGTTTTACTGCTGTAAATTCACATATAGTAGTTAAATTACACATGCCTTGTAATTTCCTGCAGGGTTTAATGCAGGATCATTAAAATAACAAAGAGATTCTTGAGTGACATCTGTACCAACAGCTTATTCACATTTAAATAAAAATTAAATTCTTTTATCATTTCACTGAGATCTACCAGTCAACCCAAATCTATTCAGCTGATTCATCCACTCACCAACCAAACCTGGTAGAAAAAAAAGAGTTCACAGATCAGCTACCGGAAATTAACTTCAGGACTCTATCAGATATTTATATATAGGTTGTAGTCAAAGTGGGACTTGCTTTCTCCCAATAAAATCCAATAAACATTTAAGACAATTCCCATAAGCATTTAAAAAAGCAGGATATTTATTGAACTTACTAAAAGGAGAGGTCAAACCTTTGGATATGTCAGAACGTAAGAGTTAGTTTGCACAAGACAGAGGAGTCCTAAAGACCAAAGATGACAGATCCCATGAGGAAACACAGTGATAAAACAGAAACAAGGTCTGTTTTAGAAATTAAGGTAACAGTGGAAGCAACTGAGCAGAACCTAGACAATATCTGATCCCTTGCAGAAGCTTTGAGGAGTAAATCCTGGGAAATCTGTTGAAATACAAGAGAAGCTAGTCCCCCATGTGCAAGAAACCTCCAAATTAAACTTTTTCCTCCTGGACAAACAGAAAGCTAAGCTACTTCTAGGAAAAAGACAACATGAAGGTCATGCAATTACAGATAGCGCATTTAAAAATAACTCTGGACTAAGCTAAGGCAAGAAACATCCACTCAAACAGACCAGGGACATACTAAATGCAACACAAACCAACTGTGTTAAATGGTTTTATGCTATTCTCAAGACTTCTCCTCTCTAGAGGGCGTTCCCTAGAACTACATGAGACAAGGCTGGAACACTAAACCCACAGTAGTCAAAACAATTAGTCAGACTACTTCCCCAATCCCTAGATAGGTACCAAAAGACAGAATGATGATTTTACAGGTTATTTGAATTCTAAACTTGTCCACCTGCAGCTTCGCAGTGCACAACTTATTTCTGAACAGAGGACCTAACCGTTGCAAGCACCTACACCAAGGGCTGTGGTACATCATCTACAATTAAACATTTGAAGCAAATTGAGAAGCAAAAACTAGCAAGAAAAAAACAAACCAAACCAACAACCCCCCAAACCCATTAGCTCTACAAGAACCATGAAGAACTTGGAGAAATTAGTTCCAGAAAATTGTGTGGAACACAGGTGATGCAATTCTTTATCCCAAGGGTCCCTTTAAGTTTTAAAATCCATGCCAGAAGGAGCCCAAGAAAGAAGGGGAAAAAAAAAAAATCCTAGGAAGACAAGCTTCCAAGTGTTGAAGGCTTACTTAAAGTCTGGATGAAAGAAACAGCTTTGATTCACATTTCCTTTTCTAGTGGCAACTCATTTTGAATAGATGCCAATAAAGATTTGCTCCCGCAGAGAAGTATCTGCTGATCACTACTTAATTCTTGTTTCCTGCTGGAGCTTCTGTACTGTCAAGACTGAGAGCTTATCCTGTTTCTTGGGAGGTCTATAAGAGTAATATGGAACACCAGCACAGAAAATAAGATTGCAGGGACCAGAAAGGATTTTCTGGAAAAACCAGATCTGTAATCAATTGATACATATTTCCACATAAGAGAACTGACATTAGGTGCTCATTAGCATTTAGGCATGAAATTAAATCTTCCCTAGAATTGCTCCTTTCTCATGGGTCTCTGTGACTGTTCTTAAGAGCTACTTTCTTGTGAAAAAAAGAAACTTTCTTGTGTTTAAGGGAACTCTTGACAGCGGCTTGACTAGTGGAGACCCAGTCTATAGCTCATTTACTAAGTTACATTAAGACAGTTGTGGCTTTTTTGCATTACGCTTGCACACACAATACACCAGCAAGAATTAATTCTACAGCTGTGACATTTACAAAAGTTATTTTTGAAATTCAAAGAGTAACTTATGGCACCTACTTCAGAGTACAAAACCCTGCACCCAACTGATTTGAAGGGGAGCAGGTGAAGAGGAAGGGTTATGCCACAAACAAATAATTGAGCATGCAAAGAGCCTTGTTAACTTACAATGGCTGTCCTGTGTTAAATGACTTCCACAGCATGAGTCTGCCATATGCTAACACACTGACACACTTTTTTAGATAAGTGTGGCTGATTCTGGCTGCACTTGTGTTACTTGCGTCTCCAGTTTTTGCTTATTCTGTCATTCTGAACTGCTTAGCATAAGGATACCTTATCCAGTGAAATAAAAAATCTGACAGGGACCATAATATAATAATCACCTGATGAAATAGAAGATGTGGTAAAGTGTTGCAGCTGTTTTGGGGAGTCTGTTTCTGTACTTGGGTAAGCCAGAAAGGGCTCTACATTTCATAAGATGATCCTACAGTGGTTATTCACAAAATATAAATGCCTGTCCCTATTCTTAAGTGAACATCTTAGAGAATGTGTGTCCAATGGTTACAATCAGCTATGACTGAATCAAATTACACTACAACCCTATTTCGATAAGAAAGGGAAATTGGAATGTAACAGCAGCAGTGAAGACAGCCTTGAGGCTTCTCCAGTTTCAAGATGAAGTTCCTTCTCTCAGCAGATGACAACAAGCAAAGGCTTACTTATCCAATGCATATGGATTTGTAATGCCTAAAGACAGCTTCTACTTATTTCCCACTGGAAAGGGAGATTTTTGTGGTCCCTCCTCACATTCTACCTTCAGCATTGATCCATTTCCCTCTATTATTTGTGTTTCTTCATGAAAACAAGCACAAAGAATATCAGACTCCAGGCACACAATGTATTTAGACTTCCATAATAGAAACAAAGACCTTTAACCCTGCAAACATGAGGATGTGCATCATGCTATTAACCGGAACAGCAGCTCAATGGGAACAATCACATTAATAATATTACCTAAATATTCTGGAACAAAGCCCACAAAGAGCACAAGACAACTAAGACCATTTTATGCCACTGAAATCTTCGATTAGATGCTACTTTTTATTTCTCAGTTTCTAACCCAGTTCTTCACCAAGAACTTACTGACATGATTCCAAGAAACTTATCCATGTTCCACTGGGACCTTCCCCAGTTTCCACTGTTGCAGTACCCCATGCAACTACAGAAGAAGATAGATCACGCAGCACTCTGGCTGGTTGAAGGATGTAGAATCCTTTTCACTCCAGTCCCCAAGAGATCCCACCACTGATCACTGAAAAACGTTTTGTGTTGCTGTTTCTTCTTTATCTATGCCCCTGCGGCTTTGTTGTTTAATGGATGCTGGTAGCAAATATACTCCCTCTCCTATGTTCATTTCTCTGGGCCAGCCTAATCTTGGAAGGCAAAAATAAAATCTTTACAAAAGGCATAACACCATGATACTTTCTGCCTCTGAGATGCACAGCAGAGGTGAAGGGAACAACCAGTATTGTCACCTCACCCAGGAGAACATAGTCCCAGTCATGACAGTAAAGAAAACAGCAAGGTGACAAATAAGTCCTATTAATGATTGCCACAGCACTGGATTAGGATGCAGGACAAGCCAGGCATGATCAGGACTTTAGGCAACTCAACCAAAGCTCAACCAAAGCCAGTAGTATGAAGCTATTCTCACTTTGAAGCGTGGAAACAAGACAAAAGGACCACTTTGAATACAGGAACTTCTAGCTCTCTTAAATACAGTGAGAGATGCTGAAGCTGGGGAGAGATAACACACAGCTGCTGGCACAAACTGGCCAGTGTGAATGCTGGCTCAGCTTGAAATCAGGATTTTTGCCACATGCCAAAACATCAAAGGACTGTTTTCTACTACGGCTTTCAATCCATCCACCTCCGTAATTTTGCAGGGATGCATACAGACTGTGTACAAACTCTGCCACCTGGTTCCATGTAGGCAGATTAAGTATTCTCCCCCTTGTCCAAGTCTGCACACCCACAAGTTTTCACATTCACTGGGAATGTGAATGGAATAAGAAATGAGGCCTAAACATTTTATTGCTGTTAATTCACCTCACCCTATCTTACTGTTTCTCTAACTATTAGTTCCTCTCAAATTTTTGACCAACAATAACAAATTGGGCACAGCATGTCTATATACTTACTCCAAACCAATGACAAACTATTGCAAGCTACCAGTAGTGATAATGGTTACTGCGTACATCCAGCCATTGTAAAAGTGCACTAAAAAAGTCTTCCTGGTCATACTTCCCACTGCTCAAAGCCAAACTTTCCTAGATCTCTGTCAGGGTAGCAGCTAACTATGTTGCAAAAGCACCGAATACTACACACACCAAATACTGCGCACACACACGCAGAGTTTGTAAGTTTTTTTAATACTAAAAAATGTTTGTAAGTTCCCAACTGACAAACTTAGGCCACAAATTTAATGCATGGTTCTGCCTAATAATGCCATACTGGACTTGCACCGTAATACGTACAAGGAAACAGAAAAAGATGAATTATTACAGAGTGGCTAAAAATACCACTTCACTTTGAAAACCAGTAAGTGTCAGATATTAAAACTAAAGTGAGGCTTTAAATACTGTAACCATAGGTTAAGTATTTCAGAAATGGAGATTCAGCTTGGCTAACAAGGCAGATTCAAAATTAATATTCAAAGTAAGTCATCTTTATTATGAATGTGTTGATTTAATCTGATTATTGTGCAGTTATGTGTAAAGACTCACAACAATTTTCCTATGTTACTTATTATTCAAATGGAGAAGTCACAGGAGCATATTCTATCAAGATGAAAAGAATCCATTAAGTACGGATGGAAGCGACAGAAACATTTCAGGCTCAAAAAAATTAAGCTTGGATCTGTCCAGAGTCATTATGGACTCAAGTGTCTGTAGCATGAAAGGAACAAGGATCACATTTATTAGATGTTGGGGTTTTTAACTTTTCTGGCCCCCAAATTCAGGCCAAACCTAAGCTTTCATGCATGAGGATACTGGGATTCTTGTTGGAAATTATGGCAATTTCAGAAAGTTTAAAGTAGTATAATGCTAACAGTTAGAAATGGCAATGCTTGTGGCAATGCTCAGAACGTAGACAATGCATGAGTTGACTCCAGCAGCTTTGGTTACAGCAATGGCATGGCTTCACACTGTCATTTTAAGCTAGAGACTGAGGTGCTAGAAGCAGCATACCTATCAAGGGGTAACCTATGGACACGTTTTCTTGGTCTCTTCCAAGAGCCCCAGTACTGCTCTAACCTTTTTAACATAAAAAGGCAAGAGTAAGAATATTCTCCCCCAGCAGCACATTTCCATGTTTATCAATGTCTTTTATTTAATAATCTCAAAGCGCCATGTAAAATACTGAAAATACTCAATTTTTACCACATTGACTATTTGCTAAAAAGATGACACAGTACAGTCATTAAATCCAGTATTCAAGTGATAAAAATGCCTCATATTTTGGCAGTCATTCAAAGACGAAAGCACTGCTGTGACGTGCTGTGCCAATAGTGAACACAGCATCACTCACTAATACTTGAAGATAAAGCTGCCAAAGGGACTAGTTTTAAAGGAAAACATCTCTGTTGGAAAACAAGGAGGACAAAAGAGTAGCTATTACAGCAAATACTCACTTTCAAAGTTATAGTCAGCAAGCAGAATAAAACTTACCTGAACATCTACCTTGAACTACCTGGTGCTGTATGCTGTTTACAGGTGAGATAATGCATGATATGAACATGAAAATCTTATGCTTTCAGAATACTGAAATTCAGTTTCAGAAGCACCAGTTCTCAGTTCTTTAAGACCAGTAATGGGGCAGCATAAAACTGTAAGTTCTCAGTAAGGCAATTAACCTCTGCCTAACAGCTACCATCTTTCATCTTTTAGCCTGCAAATAATTTTGAAAAGCTTATCCTTACAAAGCTACATGCAGGAAAGGACAAGACCGCTTTTGGTCTTTTGAATTTTCCTCCATGAGGAATTTCCTCCAATGAGGTTATTTTCCACCATTTTCAGATATACACCCTAAACATTGTAATTCAAACTGCTTATAAAAGTGGACCTCCTACTTAAGTTTCCAAAAGTTACAAGCCTGAAGTGATTTGAAAGCCAAGAGACGAGTCAGGCCTTTAAAGGGAACAATGAAGCTATTCAAGGACAACCACCACTTCCAGCTTGCCATTAAGAATCTTTCATATAAAAGTAGGTAGCAATAAAGCCATCACAGATCAAATCTCTTTATACACACTTGCTGATAATTGCTGAAGAGGAACTGCATTTACCTTGGTCTAATGTACATGTTCTAATACTCTGTAGTATCTAGAAACTACTGGTAACTTTAATCTGCTAAAGGCTACCTGGGAGACTTTGATTCTTTGATCCCAGGACAACAGGTAGACATTAAAGTTTACATTCCTCCTGTTACTGCATAATTGAATACTGCCTCCTTCCTGTGGGCACTTGTCTTGCTAACCCCACATTTTGCCATTTCCCTACTAGCTCTGTACATTTAACCAGCAGGAGTGCCCCTGAACGCCAGCCACACAAATTCACTGAATGCTTGCAGGAACAGAGTAGACCCCTAACCCAAAGCCAAGGAACAAACCTATGTAATGTCACTTTGATATACAGCAGCAATTTGTGTGTCAAGAAGTAACTGACAGTGATTATTAAACAAGCTACATTGACACGACCGTTCTTTCTACTCTCCCTGAATACACGCAGTAAGTTTTTCCATCCAGTAAGATATTCCCTTTTTCCCCATCACCATAAAACTCATCAGTGGCAGTACTTCTTAAGTTCTTTTGTTACGCTTTACCATCTAACAATTGTATGGAAACAAGTGACTAAGCCAGGGACAAATTTTGCTCTGGGATCTACAACATTACCTGGATTTCCACTTGCACAACAGAATTCATCTGCTGGCTCCTAAACCTGGTAGATGGAGCAACACTGCTGTCCTGGGTTCAGCAGTGGCTGTCATTTTTCTCCTTTTCAGTGGCTGGTGCAGTGCTGGTTTTTTTGACTTTCGGCCTTGAAACAGTGCTGATAGCACCAATGTTTTCAGTTATGGCTTAGTGATGTTTGGTCTGGCCAAGGACTTTCTGAGCCTCATGCCCTGCAGGGAGGAGGGGAAGCCAAGAGGAAGCAGAGACAGGGCCCCTGACCCAAACTGACCAAAGAGGTATTCCATACCACAGCACATCATGCCCAGAATGCAGAAACAGAGAGCAGAGGCCTGGAAGGAGGTGGGGGGTTGGTGGCTTGATCAGGCTGGGTATATGTGGTGAGCTGTTGTATTCTCTTCCCTTGTATTTCTCTTGTCATTATTATTATTGGTGGTAGCAGTAGTGATTTGTGTTATACCTTAGTTACTAAACTGTTCTTATCTCAACCTGTGGGAGTTGCATTCTTTCGATTCTACATATAGCAAACCGCGTGGCTGATTTACAGCTGAAACCACGACAACTGCTTTGGGAGCCTGACATTAGCTGCTGGAAGTTTAGCACCCAGAATACGCACCTTGAGTAGAGGCATGGCAGCCCGACATCGTGCAGTTTTTATGTTCTTTAGGAAATGAGATTCATCCTGAAACAAAACAAGCATGAAAGTGAAGACAGTTCTGAACCATAGTCCAACTGCAGGCTACAGGAGAAATTTCCAGTATTCTCTGCTATCTAATGTTTCAAGCCTATCATCCCAGAGGACATTTCAAGCACTGGGATAGCCATATCAAATTCTAAGTGAAAAGACAGCATGGAGAATAGCGAGCTTTCCTACATTCAAATCCACAGCAGCAAGCAAACAGCACAGAAATCAAACCTTAAGGCTATGAATCTGAAATGACCAGATACAAGTGAGCAGAGGGGGCTGGAGAGGGAAGGAGAAAGATGAACATTATTTCCACTACCAATACTCATTTGCCCCTATGTGTCCTTTAAATGCAGAAAATATAGGAGGCCTATACAGTGCCACTTCCCTAAATAAGGGGTTAATGAAAATGATGAGGGCAGGAAAACCAGAAATCTAATTAGGATCCAACTGTTCTGCTGATAGGGCTTACCAGGTGGATAACAACCTCTTACTTGAGATATCACCCCCAGACAGACTTCATTTCTACTGCTGTAGCAAGGCAGAACTTAAGACACAAAAAGTAGTCGGTGACCTCCAAGGGTACATTCTCATCTTTACACTTGTGGATGAGCACATGACCATGCATGAAATGACAACACAACTGCTTAGCCTCTCAGGCACTGCCTTCTCCCTCCTGATTAACACATAAGCTACATTAATGTTCCCAGACATCAAAAGAAGATTGGGAGAAAAAGCAGGGAAGCTCAGCACTCAGTAAGACTACTCTCATCTGTAAAAATATATACAGGGTCCAGATTTGAACATATAAACACACAGAAAGAACATCTGCCATCTCACAGTTCCAGGGCAGTAGCCCTACAGCCCAAGACCCTTTACTCCAAGCACCAACATCTGGAAGTAACAATTCACATTTCCACCGTGGCAGAACAGCTTGTCAGGGAGCAGGCCGGGGAAAAAATAAAAATGGAGGGGAGAGGGAATCAATTCCCCCATAAGTAGTCCAGTCTCCAGAGAACTCCATCTATTCCCACATTCCCTTCTGATAGAATCATAGAATAGTTAGGGTTGGAAAGGACCTCAAGATCATCCAGTTCCAACCCCCCTTCCAGAAGCAGGGACACCTCACACTAAACCATATCACCCAAGGCTATGTCTAACCTGGCCTTGAACACTACCAGCAATGGAGCATTCACAACTTCCCTGGGAAACCCATTCCAGTGCCTCACTACCCTTAAAGAATTTCTTCCTCATATCCAATCTAAACTTCCCCTGTTTAAGTTTGAACTTGTTACCCCCTTGTCCTCTCACTACAGTCCCTAATGAAGAGTCCCTCCCCAGCACCCCTATAAGGCCTCCTTCAGATATTGGATGGCTCCTATGAGGTCTCCATGCAGCCTTCTCTTCTCCAGCCTGAACAGCCCCAACTTTCTCATCTTAACTTCATACAGGAGGTGCTCCAGTTCCCTGATCATCCTCATGGCCCTCCTTTGGACTTGTTCCAACAGTTGCATGTCCTTTTTATGTTGAGGACACCAGAAC
>JAOEHY010032577.1:25839-45030 GCA_025447955.1 Psilopsiagon aurifrons | reverse complement strand
CAGGTTGGGCAGAGAAGAGACTCAGAGCAGCCCTGCGGAGAAGGACTTGGGGGTGTTGGTTGATGGAAAAATGAACATGAGCCGGCTGCAGTGTGCGCTTGCAGCCCAGAAACCAACCGTATCCTGGGCTGCATCCAAAGGAGCATGACCAGCAGGACGAGGGAGGTGATCCTGCCCCTCTGCTCTGCTCTGTGAGACCTCACTTGGAGTACTGTGTGCAATTCTGGCATCCCCAACATCAAAATGACATGGAACTGTTGGAACAAGTCCAGAGGAGGCCACGAGGATGGGCAGAGGACTGGAGTACCTCCTAAAGACAGACTGAGAAAGTTGGGGCTGTTCAGCCTGGAGAAAAGAAGGCTGCGTGGAGACCTCATAGCAGCCTTCCAGTATCTGATGGGGGGCTATAGGGATGGTGCGGAGGAAACTCTTCATTAGGGACTGTAGTGAGAGGACAAGGGGTAACAGGTTCAAATTTAAACAGGAGAAGCTTAGATTGGATATAAGGAGGAAGCTCTTTACTGTAAGGCACTGGAATGGGTTGCCCAGGGAAGCTGTGAATGCTCCATCCCTGGCGGTGTTCAAGGCCAGGTTGGACAGAGCCTTGGGTGACATGGTTTAGTGTGAGGTGTTTAGGCAAGGGGATTGGAACTTGATGATCTTAAGATCCTTTCCAACCCTAACTATTCTATGATTCTTTCCTTAGGATTAGTTACAGTCAGGGAGAGGAATCCAAAAATCTACACCCAATAATTTGGAACTACACGTGCAGAAGAAAAGAATCACAGGACCTCAAAGCAGACCGGTTACTCAGCTGATGAGGTGATGGGCTGGTGCATCACGGCTAGCGCCATCAGCAGGTACATAAGGTCTGGGAGCACCAAGACCTCCAATCTCACAGCCACACCACATCAAACTCCGAGCTTTTACGTGATTGCATGTGCTGTGCATGAGCCAAAGGAAGCATGCAACCTCGGGACAGAGACCAGCAATTCTATCTGAGCAGTCAAAGGAAAAGCAACAAGAATCGCTTAGGTCCACATGCTGGACTTCATTAATACAAGATTTAGCCTTTATTACTGCCAGTAATTCATTACCCTCTCTTCTTGTCTTCTGAGCATCAGAAAGTGGAAAGATTTTAATGCTGCTACTACACAGAAGGCATCACAAGGTACACAGATATCTCTGAAGTCAGTGCAAGTCACCCCAAAGAGCTAACCTGGTGTTCCTGCTTCCTGAATACAGGGTTCTCTAGCACAAGCACTCCAGTGGAGCCAAAGCACACAGCCCATAATTGCTACACAGTACCACAGCTACTCTCCAATTCAGCACATCTGTCTCTGATCAGACCTTCCAGTCCTTATAGGAATTAACTCCTCCATGATTCCATGGAACTCAGAAATCAAATACAATGAAAAGATGCTGGCTTGGTTTTGATTTTCTGGTTTGGTAGTTCACTGCCATTTTTTGTGAGCAGCACCTCTTTAAAACCAGGGCAGGAATTTGCAGTCTGGTCTTTAAACAGTGGAGGGAATGCAAAATAAGGAAAAGAGGTCTTCAACACATGAACAGCATAGCTGAGGAACAGTCTGCTTCCAACTCAAGCCCGTATTATTTGTCTAGAAGGCAGTTACTACATTCTGTCTGAAACAGACCTAAGGAAGGTGTTTTCAGGCACAAGAAAGATTCAAAGGAAATCAGTGTTTCTGAAACAGATTACTTTGTGGCTCTTCTCTCTGAGAGTAAGGCAAACTAAATTCCAGGAATATTGAAGATACTCAAGTGTTTTATCCAAATGGCTTAACCAACCATTCCTCCATAAGGCTGTTTTTTTTGTTTCAAAAGTGCCTAGACTATACAGATCAATCAAGTTATTTCTTTTGAGTTGGCTTATTTTTGGAAAGCAGCACTCTGGAGAATACCACCCTAAAGGCTGACCACATTGGTGTCTTAAGCTGTCATTTCACTGCTAGCCTTGAGCAGATCTATCTCGTGTTTATTTGTAGGGCAGAAAGTCAGGCCCACACTAAATTCTTTGCCAGTGATGTGAGAGCGTGTGCTCAGCTGGAATTCCTCTGCAGAGAAAAGCAATTAAGAGAAAGATTTAGAGGATAACATCAGCACTGAATGTAGCTGGAGCCTGGCCTACAGACCAGCAGTGTGAGCAGCTGCCCCAGTGCCGCTCAAGGCAGCTTCAGGGCTAGTACTCTCAGATGTATGGCATTCTAATTAAAAACTGTTGTGGAGTTAGGGCTTAAGTCAGACCAACCTTGTTATAACTCAAGATGATCCATCTTTCACAGTTTAACTTCACCCTGAGTTTGTCAGTGCATTAGTAGATGATGGACCACATTTCACTCCTAGTCTGAACCATGTTGCTTCTTAAGCAGTACAAAGCATAAAAAGCTGCTGGGGAAGGTGGGTGTGGAAATCAAGATTTCAAAAATCTTCAAGTGGCTCAAAATTTTCCAACCCTCATTCCTTAACTCAGGTATTTACTTTGTTAGATTCAGATTAGGGCCAAAAATGTGGAAAGAGTGGTACCAAGGAACAGATTTGTGCTTTATGCAAGGAGTATTTTGGCAAAGCAGATGGTATTAAGAAGCCCCCCATGGCTTCTTGCACTTACACCCTTTCTAATTTCAGGCCTCTAAATTCATACAGAAAAGTAATCTAAACAATTACTTTTAACAACCCGTTGTGTGTCATCACCTGCACTAAGCAAGATTCGTTAAATCAAGATTAAAGCTTGAACAGTATAAAACAAATCCACTGATTTAATAAGCAGAACGCCTCAAAATTCTATCAGAAATGAAATGACAATGCTAGCCTTACTGCCAGCAGCTGTGGTCAGCAATAAAATCATTAGCAATACCACATTACTGTTCAAGGCAGTAACTCAATTGGTTTAGAAAGCCCACAGAGGACTGACTTGCTTTGCCATGAAAAAGAGAGCGCAAACAGATTCCAATTACGAGAAGATCTGTTCTTTACCTCCCACTTCCTCCAAACATGCTATGTGACATCTTCCACCAGTCCCTAAACAGCCTGCTGATTACTTTGACTACAGAGATTCAAAAAACAGCACAGGTTGGAAGAGACCTCAGGAGATCGTTTGTTCCAGCCTCTCATGGGAAGAGGAACCTAGACGAGATTCCATAGCATCCTGTGGAGCTGCATCTTGAAACCTCCAGTGATGGGGACTGTACTGCATCCCCAGGGAGGTTGTTCCACTGACTGAGTGCTCTCACAGTAGAAAATGTATTTCTTGTATCAAGATAAAACCTCTCTGGGTGCAACTTGTACCTGCTGCCCCTTGTGTTCTCCCTGTGAAGAGAGAGCCTCTGTCCTCTACTGCTGGAAAACTATGAGGCCCCCTCGAGCTTTCTCTTTCCCAGAGAGGAAAGACCTAACGCCTTCCTCAGAGGAACCTCATAGGTTCTTCAGCACTTTGAACACCTTTGTGGCCTCTCTGGTCTGCCTGCATCTTGAACTGTGGGGACCAGAACTGGACACAGTACTCCAGACACTGCTCAGAAATTATCCTAAATCCTCTAGACGGAGGATTAAATCCTCTAGACAGAGGATTTTAACTGGGGGGAAAAAAAGAAAAAAAAACACTTTTGAAGGGACACACTGCATTGCTCATTATATCATTACTCCACTCATCCTAAAGCAAACCATTTGGTCACTACATTACAAGCTTAAACAGACTGTAAGAGAACCAGAACTTGTAGTTCTTGTGCGATTCAAAAAACCCTGGAAATCTTCACAGTAGAAGTGTTTAGAAATTTGTTTAGCTTATCAGTTTGTATTTGCTTTTTACCCCACTTACAAGAAAGTTTAAAACACAAATGTACAATACTACTACATCTGCAGCCCAGAATTATATATACCTTTAACTCATTTCAGATTGGTGACACTATTTTCCATGTAGGCCTCTAGACAGGCTGTAGTCTAGATGGGCCTTCCAATCCAGCATTCCCACACTTAGCCCAAAACTGGGTGATATATCTTATGTACATGCCAAACCCATCTACACTGCAGACTTGCTAGTGCTAATGACACTTCTACTCTTCACCTGTGTGGAGATACACTGGGAGCAACAGTCCTGCTCAGTGCTAGCCTTGATTTTCCTAAATGAAATTAGTTCTGATTCTGATTTTAAACAAAATTCATAATTTCCTTATTCTGTATTAATATATTAAGACTGGTTTAAACTGTATTCATAATGATTAGCAGTAACAGACATGGGAGAATATGGCACACCTGTACAGGCACTTTGGAGAATTATGGCAAGTAGCTCCTTCAGAGAAGGTTTAAGTAGGAAAAGTGCAGAGAATGACAAGCTGCTTTTCACTGTCAAAGACTGAATCTCAGTGATGGACAGTTTTCCAACTGGTAGTTTACTTAGCTGGAAGATCCTGCATTATCAGCAAAGTGCTTTTAGTTTTAATATCTTGGAGAGTAATTCAGGGAGAGTATTTGTCTTTTTGCTGGGGATTTGTTTTGCTTGTGCTCTTGATTCCATCTTTGACACAAAGTTTGCTTCCTTTGGTAGGAGGTGTAATAACAGAGTTAGTTTCCTAACAAAGGCAGCAAATAGGTATGTTCTTCAATAATCCTGCCTTAATACTTGTACCAGTACCTGGATAAATACACTGAGAAAGGTTCTGCAGTTCTAACAAATTTCTAGGTTTTGCAAGCATACAGCCAGATCAATGCTGAAAATAGAATGAATAGCACAGACAAGTGAGACAGATTTTTATTTTTTATTAAAAAAAAAAATAAATTCAACCCTTTCCCTGAATAGACCTAGACAAGATTGCTAACAACAAAGGTGTGTACAAACATTCCCACAAACACAAAAATCATGTATAGAGTATTTGCTGGAGTAATGGTGAAGAAAACCAGGGTGTGTCAAATTCAACCCTTAAATTATTGGGCTGTCATGTTCTGAATTTGCCTCAGTTTCCAGATGTTCTTCAGATGGCCTCAAGATGTTGGGCAGCCTGCAGATCATTCCAATTGCCTAGTCCTGAATGAGCAACTGAACTGGGGTCTGCATATGAAAGCAACTACACAATTTCACTTGTCTCATTTTGAGCAGATGGGAAACCAGCACACATGCCATAACTGTTAAGTACCCAGAAGCAGAATAAAAGCTAACAAAAAAATAAATTAAGAACTTACGTTATAAGCAGTTTGTCCTGCTCCCTTTGAGGTCCTGGTAAAAGCTTCTTCCAGTCTACCAGCATTAGTCCAGGTTTGTCCAGTTCTCATGCAACCTTACACTGTCACCAACACTTTCATTTCACCAGCCAGCTCGCAACAGCAGTAAGACAAAGCTGAATACTATTAACATATAAAACACACTGAGCGATGCAGTCATGAAAAGGAGATACTGCACAAAAGGGGACCCAGAGCACAAGACTAAGTGCCCGAAATGACTCAGTTTCATGGGTTGTCCCTCCATGACTTATTCCATCTACTGCAAGTACTGGAGATACAACAAAACTGTCTTTGACTTTCCCTCCCCCATCACTTGGAGGTGATTAGCTGGAGCTGAAAGTGCATCCAGACTACTGGCTGAGACTGATAGATTCTGCTTGTGAATACACATACCCATTCATCCCGTTGACTAGAGAAGATAAAATTAGAATCTTCCAGTATCTGCAAGACATCAACAGATTCAAATGTTGCGGCACTTGAAGGCAGTGACCAGACCTGTAAGGTGTTCTTGTGCTGCCTGCCCCATGCAGAAAGGATGCCAATCTGCGTTCTTCAGTCTTGCACATAGTAGTGTCAAATTTTAGACTGATTTCTACAGCTTGACATGAGACACACTGCAAGCCATAAGTCCCTTTTATTTCTGAATGCAAGTTTCTCCTTGGGGTTTCTACAGGTTTGTTTATATTTTTTATTCGCAAAAAGATACCAGTGTCCCAAGTTTGTCACTGCTATTTATGCTCATCTATGTAACAAGAGAAGGGAATGGTTAAAAATAAAATACAGATTTACATAGAGTCAAGAAGGTCAGATTTCCAATTACAGAAATAGAAACAAAATTAAAAGTAATTAAGAACTACATATATTATGTTTAAACCAAATAGAGTTTCTCTTCAGTATACCTCACCTAGAACACATTTTGCATCCTCAACAGTTGTGAACTGAGTCCACAGGTCTTCCCTGGGACCTTTTCAGACCATGAGTGGTTGGAGCTGGCTGGGAGGAGTGACAAACCCTGCCCTGGCCACCCCAGGCTGCTCCACACATCTCATCTTCCCTTCAGAAAACTCTATTTTCTCATGCACTCCCTCATTTTACTTTCTTCATTCTCTTTCTTAATCCAGTAAGAAAGTAACGTCCATGATTTACCTCCCCTTGCACCTTTTTTTAAAAAAAATTATGTTTTATTTTCATCTAATGTGAATAGTAAATGTGTTATATCGAAGACATGAGTGCAATGACTTGTCTTCAGTATTTAGAACATTCCTTGGTATTGACTTTACCCTCCCAGCTCACTTTAAAGCAAACCACCTATTGTTGTATTGCACCTTTAATCACCTTTTCCTTCCAAGGACACCCAGGACATTGCTTAAAAATACTTCTTAGACTTGCAATATTTCACAACTATTCAATATTTTTCTAGTTCTCATTTATTAGGTTTTAGATATACCAATAGCATAGGTAACAGCGTTGGTGCAAAAAGATTTATGCTTATAACTTTTGCATTATCACCACCACCTTTGCCAATTTTAGGTGCTTCTGGCATCAAAACATCACATTCCAGCTGGGGTAGAAAAACACAGGCTTCCTGCAGCTGGTACTAGTTGCTGCATCTCAGATAGCCTTTGTGTCCTACACTGGCACACCTTAGATATCTTTCACATCTTGCACAAGCACTTTGGCAAGTGCTATTTTGGCATAATTAGCCTCAGCCTTTATCAGAAGCCAGATAAAAATGCAGAAAAAAATGCAGCAAGCAGAAGACTTGCTTAACTACTCACATCTGTAGACTCTTAGGCCATATCCATGCATGTCATAATCTTTCTTGCAGCTGCTAGATCACACTGCTTTCTCACCACAGAAAAAACAACTGAGTTTCAGTTCCAGACATTCTCCAGTATTGTAACAACAGCCATTTAACAGAAGAGTCTTTTACATTCACTTCATTTTATCTCACTGTGGCAGCTCTGCAGAGAAGATGAAGTGTGCGTTTTTACACTTGGTTATAGCTACAAGCTCAGTCAGAAGAGGCCTAGGTTAAAATTCTATTCATGACCCTTAATGGGCTAAACACAGCTGGAATGGGGGGAGAATTGCCAACCCTTAAATTTCTGATTTTCACCTGAAAAAATGAGCAGCAGCCCACATTAAGAACTCAATAAAGTTGCAAAATGAAAATCAGGAACACTTTAAGGTTCCCTACCCTACTCATTTTCTTTGGCCATATACATGGAAGACTTTTATCTAATTCAGCTTATGACAGTAGAACATGGAGCAGTGGGCTAGAAACCTCAAAAAACATGTCACCTCTGCTCTGTCACAAACCCCTTGCAAAAAACCATGGCTGAAGCCATACCTTAATGTATACAAAGGAGTGAATTAAGACTTTACTGATCAACTCAATTTTGTGCTAAGAAATTGTCTACTGCTTGAGTAAAACTGCAAATGAGTTTTCAGTTTCAACTCAGGACACCAAAAACTGAAAACTGAAAAAAGAACAAAACCAAACCAACTGCTTTTTGACAACTGAAATAAGCTTGGTTGTTAAATAATGTTTAAACACAAATGCTTCAAAACAAAGTCAAATTCTTGTGTTCAAAGATAGAGCACGGGCATTGATTTCCTTAAGTTCTTATTTTTCCAGCTTTTTTTCCCCTCCCAACACTTAAATGATTTAAGAAAATTAAATTATTTTTGGCAAAGAGCACTCTTCACCAAGAATTTTTTAAAAGCTTTTCTTGAACAGTTTCCTTGTGTTTTCTACCTTCAACAACTGGTTTTAGAGCCTTCAGAATTTTGCAGCTCTAATTCTATGGTTACATGTTCCTCACCCCATGAAACTCCTCGCATTTGACAGTGCTGAACACAGCTGACAATTTTTGCATTTTATTTTTTGCAGGAACAGACAGGAAGTGGTTGGAATAAGGAGATTTACATGGAGAGAGGGTGATGGAAAGGAAACAGCTGAGACAATGAGGCACAGAGGCAGTGAAGCTGTAGAAGACAGGCAGATGTTAATAGACATAAGCATCCCCTTTGATTTCACTGCTGCCAGAGAGCTTGCCCATTTCTTCCCCAGATGCTTTAGCTTTCCAAT
Organism: Psilopsiagon aurifrons; assembly: GCA_025447955.1. NCBI lineage: Eukaryota > Metazoa > Chordata > Aves > Psittaciformes > Psittacidae > Psilopsiagon > Psilopsiagon aurifrons. The sequence goes on along the minus strand of JAOEHY010032577.1, from coordinate 36,704 downwards.
TTGCTACCCATTATGCCAAAGCTCCCTCAAACTGATATTCAAACTATGTCACTTTCCCTTTTCAAGGATCTTCAAGGCTCCCTACTACAATGATGATGACAGGAATAAGCTGAAGGGCAACTGGGGAAAATTGCTATTTGGTACATTTGCACAAAGTAACAACAGCAACACACACAGAAATTAGCAAACACTCTAATTCAAGATGTCAGATATTTGGCGAAACGCTTAGCCTTAGTTTACAGAAAAGGCGCCAGGACTGCAGTCCACCAAGGTCACACAGAAGATCCAGATTTACAGCCTGCTGACCCATGCTCTGCCCAAGTCATCATCTCCTGCATTCCGTATCAGGTACAAGGTGGTAAACTGGACCAACCTTGCCATAAAGCTGCACATAGTCCAGACATTTGGCTTCAAGCCACCAGATGACAAATTGTCTTCCTCTGTTTTTTGAGAAAGATTCAACAGCCTCTCCCCACCTCCCAACCAAAGCCAGTCGAAAATGCTCTCACCAGATGGTAGCGGTGTAAACAGTCTAAAAAGAAACAAGGTTTACCCCTGCTTGGGCTAATAGAAAACGGGGCTCCAGAACACAAGACAAAACATAGGTGATGAAAAATAAATGGGAAAAGGAGGATGATTCTGAAAAAGGTCAAGAGAGCAACAGATAAGCTGTTATGACAACGAAGTTTTTGTACTGGTGAGCTACTTGTAACTTCCTATGTAAGACTCAGGTTTCTCCTTCCCTCAAGAGACAATTCCTGTGCTAAGCTCAGCGGGTCCCATCTCCTTACTGTTATTTTGTGTAGTTTGAGAAATAAAACAGAGATGGGTTCTCCATGTATCCCCACTGGAAAGGGTTATTTTCAGAATTCCTGAGCAGCCAAATATTAAGCCTACTCTTCAATACTTCGGTTAAAAAAAAAAAAAAAAAAATAAAAATTAGATGATTTGGAAAACTTCCATGTAAGAAAAGCTTTGGTATTGACATAATCAGAAATCCCAAGTTTTACCTTGTCACAAAGATGGGAAATTTAGCTATTTGTGTGCAGGAATGTTTGTGTGCAAGAATGCCTGGTATAAAAAAAGCAACCCTTTGCCCTTCCTGTCTCACACACTCAGACCCATGTTCAAGAGGCAGGCTCCTCGCTGGTATTTGAGCTTTGCAAAAGGAAGCCACTTCCTCATTAAGACATACCCAACTATGGTAATAACATGGAGAGCCAAAAGTAGTAACAGATTTATTATTACCACTGTGTGGAAATAAAATGATTTTTTTTTTCCTCTGTTACTCAATCCAGTTAATTATCCATGCAAAGTAAAGTTATTCCTGGCAGCCACAGAAGCAAAACTAACTTCAGTAATGCTGGGGGTGGAATGGCTGTTATGCAGGAGAAGAAACTAAGTAGTTCAGTAAATTAGCCCAAATAGATACACACTGGGATTGGCCTTTACAGATTCACAATATCAAATTCAATGCTTTTAGGCTTATCATACTTTTTATTTAATAGAGGAATGTCTGATCTGGGACTGCATCATATCCCAAAGACTATACAAAGAGGTAATTTTTTCAGAGTGCCCTGAGGGTAACAGGAAAAATTACAGAAAGCTTCAAACCATTCAGCTCCCTGCATTCTGGACTTTCACTTAAGCAACAAAGCACAATCAGCAAGGAATTTGTGGTGGTTATTGAATACTTGGATGGGTACTACAAAGCACAGCACTAAATGGTTCTATAGCCCAACATCTTCCTGGAAAAATGCAGTCTGATTTTGGAGAGGGGAGCAGGAGGCTGAGATTTGCAGCACCTTCCTGATGTTACCAGCTTCAGCACAGCTCAGCCAGAAATGCCATGTAACCCCAGCTCCTGGGGCCTTCCAGGGGCACTCTTGGAGCTCATTTGTCCTTGAAAATGTCCTCACCATCAGGTTTTACCTGAGGGGAAAAAAAAACAAAATGAACACCACAACAAAAACCAAAACACTAAAAAACCCAACACCACATACAGTCAGTTGGAGGATGGAGAAACTAAGCCAGAGGGGAAAAGAACACACAAAGCAAGAGCTGAAAGTGAGGAAAACCACAGAATCAAAGTATTTATTTCAGCTGTCCACAGGCACAGTGATTGTATAAACAATGACTGACAGGAACACAAATGAACACTATGGGAAAAGAAACCCCCCACATTTTTTCATTGCAGTAAGTACAGACCACCAAGAACAGTTTGACTCAAATACCCAGCACCAGTTCCCACACGAGAGCTGTTATTGTTGGCTTCAACACCCAAATCCAACAAGAACAGTCAGAACATGCATTCTGCTAATGTTTGAATAACCCTTGCCAACAAATCGATCCCACAGCAGCAAGGCTTGGGAGATGGGTTTAAATAAATGAGAGAGAAAGTAAAGGGAAAAGACATATGGCACTCCTCTTTTAGCACAAGTGCTCAGTGGGAGCTCTTTTCATTTCCCTTAAAAATTGACTGTTCCTTTCCCCCCTTGTCTCCTTTAGGAAAGAAACAGCCCAAAAGGGCATAGGTGAGCATCTGTAACTTACATGCAAGAGAGACACAGCTTTCAGAGAAATACAGATTCCACAGATATTGACCCAGAGGACAGCCCAAATTAAGCAAATCTGTAAATAAGGTGTGTGAGGCACTTTTTGAAGAAAAGCAGCATTTTTCCAAAGCAGGCTGTCAGCTTAACCCCAGTCCAGCAGACAACCGCCTATATTTACCTGCTTATTCTACAGTAAGTCCATCACTTCCATAGGTAAAAAGGAGGAAAAGATTATTCAGCTATGGAACAATCTCTTGTGTCTTCTGTATTTGACTTCTGTTCTCTCTATCAGAGATAGCATTTGAAATATCAAAATGGGCCTGGCTTGTAAACCTGGGAAGCCAACCTGTTGATCCACAGATGGTTCCCTGTGGTGGTGAGTGATTAAGGCTCCTGATCCACAGGCTAAAGGCCCATCCAAAGCTGAGCTAATGAGTCATACCACTCCGAGGGCTTGAACTCATACTTCTGCACAGCATCACACTGTATAACTGCTACCCAGGGCTAGCTTAGCTGCCTCCTGCACAGCAGAGCTATAAGTTACACCTCCAAACCAGTTCCATTGTCACTTTTCAAACTGCCAAGGGAGCAAATCTGCAGAAGACATGAACAGAATTGTAATCTTTTTCCTCATCAACCATTTCTTCTCTAGGAAAGATAGCTTCCTTCCCCAGAAAGGCATCATATAGCATTGAGGACAGCCTTGACTTTTGACCATTCTTTCCAGATGCTTTCATTCTTTTCCTGCTCAAACACATTTGCCTGTTTAGTGCATTAACTCATCAGAGATGTGTGCATGTGCACCATGCCACAAATGCAAAGGAAAGAAAACAGAGTGAATGATTAACAATACAGGAAATTTATAATTGTTTTAAGCTGCCATGTCCCAGTATAGCCCATTTCCTGAATAGATTTCATCCTTTCAATCTTTTCAGTCCTTTGCAGATTCTTAGTATTAAAATGGGACTCTGTATCTTTAATTGTGATTTTCCATCCTGCAGAAATAAACCTTTTCCATAGTATGGTCTCTTTTAAAGTTATAAATAAAACAGCCAACTATTTTCTTTTTCCCACAGATGAGAACATTAAAACATTGACATTTTAATCTGTTCTATACAAGAGTGAGTTGTGTCAGCACACTGCTTCCAGCTACAACAACAGAAAACCCGAAGTTTAATTGAAGACAGAGTGGAGAAGCTGCATTGTGGTGTCTGAACCACAAAGATGCACAGCATAGTCTCTTGCTTGCTCACCATTTTGGGCTCAGTTTAGCCTTTGGATAACTGCTTGGCAGACAAAAGATGATTGAAAAGAAAGAGGAGGAAGGACAAGAAACAAATGTTTTCTCAGATAGATAGGAAACACAAAAGGTGAAACCATGTACCTCAGACTTAAATACATTAAAAAAAATTGCCTAAAAATAGTAAAAGCACAGCATGAACAACCCTATCACAAAGGCATAACAGAAGCCAGTCACATCCATGTCAGCCCTGTCACTTCAGTGTTAGGGCTTGCACTGATCCAGGCTTTAAAGCTGTTAATTAATACTCATTTCCTCTGAGAAGTTCTTCTCCCCAGTAGGTTCCAGTAATGCGTAGGGTTTGCATCAGGTGTTTACTTAAAGGATCATTCCACCAAAATCATTCTGTGATCATATAACAGCCCTGCTTCTTGCACCCCTGCTGCTACATGTAAAATAGGAGCAGGTAGACAGCAAAAAAATTAATCTCTAATAACAAATTATGCGAGACACTGCAGACTGGAAAAGTACACCTTTAAGACTCACATACCCATGTATGTTTAGACTGCTTGTAGTTCCCAAATAAACAGCTATGGCAGCATCAGAATTCTTCACGAGAATAACTTCTCACAGATTACAGCCTTAAGCAGCCCCTGGGCACTTATATTTCCAAGTCAGGAACCTAACTTTTATGTTCAAGTCTTAGAAGTAGTATAAAAATTAATGCAGACTTATTCTGTATCAGGCACTTCCCAGCAGTCATCAAGTGGATGAGAATTTCTCCTTCCAAACTGTAAATGCAGTCAACCTGCAGTTTTTTGTGGCTCAGTTGGAAAGCCACAGGTGCTGAGCCATTTACTACAGCTTCATTACATTACCCAAAGGTGTTGTGTTTTATTATTCAACAATGCAAATCACTGCATCCTTAGGGTTGGAAGGGACATCTAGAGATCATCTGGTCTAACTTTCTGCCAAGGCAGGGCTACCTACAGCAGGTTACATAGGAACGTGTCTATGGTGGGTTTCAACTGTGTTCTGAGGGAGACTCCAGGACACCTGTGGGCAGCCTGTTCCAGTGCTCTTCCGCACTCAATGGAAAAAAATTCTCTCTCATGTTGAGGTGAAACTTGTGGTTTAGTTTATGGCCACTGCTCCTCATCATGTCACTGGGCACTACTGAAAAGAGTCTGACAACATCCTTCTGGCACCCACCTTGGAGATATTGATCTGCATTGATGGGATCCCCTCTCAGGCTTCTCTTCTCCAGGTCCAGCTCCTGCAATCTCTCCTCATAAGAGAGATGAGCCAGACCCTTCATGATCTTTGTGGACCTCAGCTGGACACTCTCCAGTAGCGCCTTGTCTTTCATGCACTGAAGAGCCCAGAACTGGACACAGGACTCCAGATGTAGCCTCACCAGGGTCGAGTAGAGTGGGAGGAACCACCTTCCTCAACCTACTGCCACACTCTTAATACACCCCAGGATATCACTGACCCTCCTGCACAAGGGCTGACTTATGGTCAACTTATGACCTACCAACACTCCCAGGTCCTTCTCAGCTGAACTGCTCTCTAGAGTTTCAGCCTCAACCTGTACTTGGAGTTCTTCCTCCCCAGGTACAGGACCTTACACTTGTGCTTGTTGAGCCTCATTAGGTTTCCCTCCACCCAATTCAAAAGTAAAAAATACTATGAATAGGAATATTAAAGGAGTAAGATAAAGTGTACTCTACACTAGAAGTGACATTCATAATTTCTAATGAGTTAATTTTGTTAGCATTTCATGCCCAGATTTCCTCTCCAAATACCTAGAAGTCCTGGCAAAATGTCTTTTAAAAGGAAAAAAAAAATTAAAAAAAAATACGCTAAACATACCAGTTCACAACTTTGTCACTCACTAGGTGGAAAAGAATAATGCTAGTGCTTGATCCTGCTCTCTCAACACTTCAGTTCCAAAGTCAAAGGACAAGAATATATGCTAGTTGATATCCCTAAGGCAGGAGATAATTCAAAAGGAATAAGAAGAATTGTGTAAATGGGAACAAAATAGAAAGTGAATATGAAACTGAAAAATATGTAAAAAATAGAAGAAACAGTGTAGTAAAACTGTTCTTTGTTGTAAGGATCAGCATCTACTAGCGTTTGCAAAACTCCACACCAGTCTAGTTCTAGTTAAATGAAGCTATGATTGCCCTGTCCAAAATTAAGCTGGAGTATGATGTGTATTACTCAAACTGTACTACAAGTCACAGGCAAGTTACAATCCATCTTCCAAAATTTGGAAGAAAAGCTTTTCATCTAGCAGGGAGGATAAACAATGATATAGATGAGGATGCAAAGTCAGGGAGGGAATTCACCTCAAACTTCTATGGGTAGATATGCACAATTATTTCCTGATCTGTCTTTCACACAGAATAGAAAAGGTATTTACAACAATGAGACAACATATTCACATTCTGGACCAGTTTCTCCAAAAAAACAAGACCAAACCACCCAACAACCCAGCTCTCATTAAGGCACATAAAGAATAGCGAGATCTTCAACTTAACTCAGTGTATTGGATGCATGTTCACCTTCAAGCTGCTTTGAAAATCTGTCCCAGTTACAGATTCCAAGCTTTTGAAAGTGCAGCCACATGTATGGCATAAATATCTGTTCATGGGGAATCTCTATTGAGAGCATGCAAGTTGGTTTATGCATCTGCTTTCCTCAGCAGATGGGCATATTTCACTGTATTTCCATTTTCAAGCATATCTGTAATGTTTGCAAACTCTGTAATTTTTCCTGTGCAGAAGCAGTGAACATGGTATTTGCAAATGTAAACGATAAAGGAATTCCCAATGGTGTTTCTCCATCTACTTCCCAAACAGAAGAAAAAAAAAATCCTAAGAAAGTCAGTGAATCCAAGCTGGAAAGGACTTCAGAAGTCCTTTCAGACAATCAAAAGCCGGATTTTCCAGCCAGGCAGCTGTAGTTCATTAGATCTGCCATGGACCGTGAAAGCCACTTGCCAATAGTGTTGAAAGACTATTATTCACTTCAATCTCTCTGAAGAGGACAGCTCCCTGACAAAGCATTAGTGAAACACAGAGTTTGGGCTCTGACTGGAACAGCTAAGCATGCAGATGGAAGTTCAATACTTAATGCGGAGCTGAGTTGCAAAGGCAGATTGATGGCCCAGCTTTTCACCTTCAGAGAGCTCCCATCTAGATTATAAATGGAAAAATATTTAGGAAATAAAAATAAGCTGGCCATGTGGATGATAATCATAACATACATTCTGGTAGAAGCCTATTTCAGAACAGGAAGCTTTCTGCACCACTTTGAGTCTTGCTAATCTTCAATTGACAGCAGAAGAAATAATCTGGGACCAGCCAAATCACCTAACAAGCTCTCACAACCTAGCAGTTAAGTTAATGAGAAATACTAAGGTGCTTCTCCAAAATAAATACATAAGGCAAACGTAAGGAGGGAGTCCATAAAATACTAATTCGGTTCTTTTCATGAATTAAATTTCCACATAAAAAAATAACAAAAATAAGTTTTTTAACCAAGATAAATAACTGGATGAGCTTAGCCCACCTATGCATTGGACCAGCAGACATTATGTTGTGGGTACACCATCAGAACTCACACATGATGCCTTCCCCTCTTGCTGGTTGTAATAATCTAACCCATTCTAGTAACTGTTCTCTTTCATGCAGTAGTAATTCTTAGAAGTAATTCTAGTAGTAGATACTGCGAAGTAAAGTTTATCTTCTTCGCTAAATTCCCTCTTTAATGCCTCTACTAGTAGCCCTCTGCACATTTTTGTAACAGACCCCTCTGATCCAGGTAGTGTCATGCTGTGGTTAGACACCACATAGCAGTTACCTCACTGCTGTGGTCAGACATCACATAGCAGTGAGAAGCTTCTCTTCTCACGGAAGAGAAACATGTCTAATGTTGAGGCCTTTACTGCCATATACCACAACCTATAACTATTTCAGTTGCCACTGCCAAGTACATCAGCTCTGGTGTCCTGTATGCAACAGTGACTGGGAAGAGCTGTCAGAAATCCAGCAGATGATTTCCCCATTAGTGTCTGTTAATCAAACACACACCCCCAACTGTCCAGATATTAAAATAAAAACCCAACCAATGAAAAGGACTTAACAGAAAGCATTTTTTCTTCATTCCTGAGAATCAATAGTCCACTTTGTGTAATTCACTTGGATTCTATTTTTAAAACTATGTTTTTACAAATTACCAACTGGAGAGACTAGTTTTAATTCCTAACATACACCTTAGAAAAGAATGTTTGCAGGAAACTGTAGAAAAGCATGATGAGTATACAGCAAATACCACAAACTAATCAAATTCCATACTTGAATATTTTCTTAGTATTCCAGAAAAGTGGCAGATTATATTTTACAGAGGAGAGGTATTGCAGCATAAGCAATAATGTGCTCACGGAAGAGTTTTCTGTAATGTTTTGCTCCAACTAAAACATGTTCTACAGAGAGGATTGGCAGCAGAGCCACAGAGCCCGCATTTTATCAGCCCCGGTAAGTGTCAGTGGCCTCCTGCATGGGAAAGTATTTCAGGAAAAGCCTTCAAGAGTCTGATGTCATGTAAGCTACATTAAATGACCCTATATACACTTTATTAAAAAGCCAAACTCTACCGTACAGAAACAAGTAGCAAACAGAATGCTCTTATTGTACTACTGCATATAAAAGAATCCTTTCCAAAAGGGTACCAGAAAAAAGACATTCAACAGTGAAGTTTATGAGAGAAGGATAAAAACCAGGTAGTTGAACAGGTTCCTGAAATCCCAGTAGTGGTCAATAAATTGACTTCTGCTTCACATTATATGAAGAGGCTGTACTTAGCAAATCACTGTGTAAGCTGCCTCAACAACAGCACTCCTGCTATCAAGTTTACTTGCAATGATTCCAACAAAGAAATTAATTTCTTAGATGACAAGAAAAGGTTATCTAGAATGGGAAAACACAGGAGACAAAAATTTCCACTAATAAAACAAATATCAGACTCTGAACTGAATTTGAAGCTATCTTTCTTCCTCCAATAGATTTGAACCCCCTATAGCCCAAAGACTAAAGCTACCAAGAAAACATCCTATAAACTGCATTGCTCAAACTACAAGGGAAGCATAATGAACTAGAGCTTCTTTCAATAGGTGATTTACTAAAGCATCACCATGCATACTAGTCCTCAGGCAAAGCCCATAACAAGAAAATATACCTTTACTGCAATCAAAGTCCTAGACTTGAAAGAAAACCTTACTTTGAGCTACTAGTTCATTTACTCCTTTTCAAAAACTGTAGTACAATATAAGAAAAACTCTGCAAGAGCTTTCCATATTTCAGAATATGCCCTTTTCACATGTAAAAAGGCATTTCTCCTGACTTCAACAAGTGATAAAACACCTACTGTCTGGGTCTCATCTTACCAATTTTATTGATCTGTTAATTCCCAAGAGATATTCAACAGTATCACTCATGCATCATAATTCCCACTCAAGTTATCAAACTTTTTAACTATTCCCACAAAGGGACACCACTTTACTCCATGACGCCCTTTATTCCTCTTACTGTAATACACATCCTTCAGTTATTTTTCTCATTTTATTCTTCTTATACTTCTCTTGTGCATATAAAGTAGCAAAATCACATGTTTTATACATATGACAACACAGAAGTTTGAATTTTAAAGTCATTAGACAAAAAAGTGGATAACCTTCCTCTATTGCCCAAAGAACCTCTCCCACCAGTCCTCTGAAAGCAGTATCTATCAGTCTAAGAACTACATGATCCAGATATTGTCATCAAACAATTAGCCCCGACACTAAGGTGGATTGATTACAATACTATACTTTCTATACCTGCACAATCAATTTCTATAGATTTGGTTTTAGCTGTCAGTTTGCTGAATTTCTATATTTCACAGCTGCAAAGATTAACATCAAATTATTAATCAATTTTAAACCAAAGCAATGCTGTTCACCTAAAATAATGACCCAAAGAGATTTAGACCTTCATCTTCTGTCCCACCTTCATCTAGCCACAGATGCCAAAAACAGCGACAAGGCCTGCAAGGTCAAAATCAACCATTTAATACTGTTGATGTGGACTATTAAGCAGAGCACCTCCAGGAAACATCATACTGATAAAGGATTAATGTAAGCTGAAGTCCCACAGGAAGTCACATGATTCTGGAAGGACATTTATAAATTAAATGAGTAGCTTGAATTAGGTCAAATGGGAAAGAGCTAAGATCTAGGTTTCAATTTCCACAGTGATTAGAAGAAAAGAGTTGTCTGAATTGCTGTTTGCACCATTAATGCTCATTTTTAGTGTCCTTTAGAAAACATGGAATATTTGAGAGGACAAGCAATAACAGCTTGGGGTCTGTTGGTTTTTTTTTCAAAATCTGGTGACTTGAGTAACTATAATATTGTCAGGCTGCAAGAGATCCCAAATAGAATGGCCAATACAAGACTCTAGCAGAAAGAAATGGAAAGGGTAATATAATATTAATGACATGAATTTTCAGAAAATATTCTTGGACTAGCTTGACTTGTAATTAAAAGTTTATTGCTAATTAATAACACAGATATGCAGTTTTTGTGAGGCAGCTGACTTGATGCAAAATGACATTTGATTAAGGAACTCAAAATCAACATGACACATCAAGTGGGCTAGAGACTGACAGGCCTCAAAATGTAATTGCAGATGAGGCCAAACACTAAATAAATGTTTCCAGCTTACAGCAATTAAATATCAACACAGCAGTGAGTGGTTTCTTTTATCCCACCTTCAAGAGCTCGACCCTACGTTATTCAGCAATTTTGCCTCTGCTCTGAAAAAAGGCACAAGATGATTACTGAACAAATTTACAGATTAGAATAATAGAAAACAAGGGTCAGTGATAGAAAGCCATTTAGTTTGCCTGGTAAAGAAGAGTCAAGCAAAGATCATAGTTTTTAATTGTCATGGGTTCAGCAGTAGCAATCATTTTTCTCCTTCTTAGTAGTTGGTGCAGCACTGTGTTTTTGACTTGTGGCC
>JAOEHY010032577.1:1664-19902 GCA_025447955.1 Psilopsiagon aurifrons | reverse complement strand
GGGAGGGCAGGGAGAGCGCCAGCTCTCGAAAGAGACAAGAGCCCGCCCCCGAGCCCCAGCTAGCCAATCAACACTCGTCAAAGGCGGGGACGGTCTTCCCGCCTGGGGAGGCCTCTCGAGCCTGCCGGGCCCCAAGGCGTTGATTAACGTAAGCGTTGCCCAATAAGAACTCCGTCTTCCACCCGTGCTTGTCAGCCATTGGACAGCCGGGGAAAGGGGGCGGGGCTCACAACCAAGCTCTCTGGAGGCGGCCGAGCGTCGCGTTGCCATGGCGACTGGCGGCGTTGCCCCCCGCGGTTCCGCGGGCGGGCTCTCGCGGCCCCGCGCCAAACCGAACGGAACCGAACCGCCTCAGATGGCAGCAGCAAGCAGACCAGAGCTCCCGGGCAGCACCGGCTGATGTCTGTGGCACGCTGCTGAAGGAAGAGCTGCTGCCTCTAGGCCGTGCACTAACTCTAGCGAGGGGAAAGCATCCAGATGCAGGAGAAGCCGAGGCTAGTTTGCTCTCCGAGTACCAGGCAGGCATTGCTTCGTTCATGTTCACAGAAAAATCCCATTGCTGAAGGCAAAAGTTAAAAAATTACAGACAAATGCTGAATCACAGGAGGCAAGGAACTGCCAGGCTGTCCCAGCACTGCTGATAGAGAAACAGGTTGGCTGGAATCCTGAAGGCATAAATAATGACAGCGGAGCTGCAGTTCCTTCCAGGCGTAGCTGCTTGTCAGCAGGATGGAGTGTTGCTTCTCTAGGGTACTGCTTACAAATCTGGGAAACTGAGCCAAAAGTACCGGGCTGTGATCTTAGTGAAGAGAAACAGCAATGGAAGTTCACTTTTCCTTCTTTTGAACTGATCTGTGACTGCAAAGCACAAGAATGCTTGGAACTTTGTCTTCTGCTTGAAGAGGAATGAAGCAAAACAAATACTTTTGTAATAAAAATTTAATATCGTTTTTTGACTTTGTAATCAATGCAGCTTTATAAGCCATGTACGCATGCATAGTGATCCTTCACTAATCCTATTGGCCTCAGGCATACAAGATTCGATGAAATAATAAGGCAGTTTCAACTACAGAAGATAGCTCATCATAAGGCCAAACAAAAGTTCGGTGGACCATCACATGAAAAATAGAAAGGATCTCAAATGTAAAACATTCCTGTATCCAAGTATATGAACAAATACAAGGTGGCATGAATGGGGATAACATTGTGGTATGGTACTGGGAATGGAGGTCCACTCCCCTTTCTTCTTCCAGAATAGGATGTTATTTTAATGTGTAAAATAGCGGGAGGTGTTCATGGTTTAGTGGGAGGTGTCCCTGCCCATGGCAGGGGTGTTGGAACTAGATGATCTTAAGGTCCTTTCCAGCCCTAGCTATTCTGTGACTCTATGATTCTATGAAATGCAGTGAGACAGCAAGAAAGCAAGAAGAGTACTGTGAGGACTGGACACAATTGTTGCCAATGCTGGGCACTGATCATTACAGTCATATTTCATAATAATTTCCACAACTCTTTTCCCCATTGTTCATAGCTTTCAGTTTCCTAGCCAAAAACTTTCCTATCTTGAAAAATATTTAGACCTTTTTCCTCTTCCTATTTCTTCAGCTGCAATGCGTAAGGGTCAAAGATCTGAAATGAGGCAGATTGGTGATTCACGGGAAGAGCAAACCACGCCTGTATGTAATTTGGCTGTGATTTGCTGTTCATGAGTGTATGAAATTCAGACTCTTTCTACTAAGCTGATTAAGAGAGTCCGGGACATCTGTTTCTAGCTGATGTAGCTAATGCTTTGGCCAAGGAAGATCCTTCTCTTTCTCCTTCAAGGACACAGTAATTCAACTAAGTCTGCAGAAATGCACCATGGATGTGCCCTGTTCTGTTGTGCCCAGTGTCAAACCAGAGTCTGATGTGTCCAAGCAAGGGTGTAAGGAAGCCTGCCAGAGGCCAACTCCTAGTTTATTTTATTGTGAGTAATAGACTAAGACCCATCATAGGTTGGAATCAAGCCAGGCCTGAAGCTGAAATTGCTTCCTAGTAAGTGATTTTCTCCAGTCAATGAATCGAGAGAAGACTTCCATTCTCATCCTCCTAGAGCTACAGTCTTGGCAATGTTAATAAAATAGACCCTGACCACGGAGAAGTGGCAGGATGCCAGGACAATGCATCAAAACTCTCCTTGCCGGAGAGAGCCATCCAACAGGCTGTCAGCAGGAGCTGCACCTCAGCCAGTCCCCCTCTGGAGGAGCCTGCGATAACTGCAGTGAGCCCGCGAGCCAGTGACACAACTCCACGTGCTGGCAAGAGCTAGACACACAGTGCTGGCTGTTTTCCCTGAAGAACACAACTCCACTGCCATACTGCCCTCTCACTGAGGCATAACAAGCTTGAAGGTGTGGAGACCATCAGATCTGACCTCCAGCAGGGCAGAAGAGGTGCTGACAGGAAACGAAAAGCATACTAAGCTCCATCATCAGCACTGTGCCCACATTGGAGGGAGGACCCTCTTTGGACAGTCCCAGGACTGTACCCAAGGTGTGTGCTGGGAATGCTTCTTAGGCGTGAGCTCTCAAACAGCTGCTCTTGCTCCTAGTGCTGAAGGAGCCACACGTATTACAACACGATCAAGGCCACCTGCAAGGCTCAGCAGCCACCATAGCACCTCTGCTCATGGTGATCACCTCTGGGGAGGTGACAACAGGGACCTCCCTTTGAGCACTGGAGGAGTCACAGCGAAAATCCTGGCAGCGGCCATGCTGCCTGCCAAGCCCATTCCTTGCTGCACACACTGCATGTGCCTTCTCTCCCCACTACGGGTGCAGGATGCACAAACCAACATGGTATGGTTTCCACATGACGGGTCCATAGCAGGAACTGTACTTGTCTTGCATAGTGTCAGATGAGCTGGCTGCTCACCCGCAGAGACAAGTGAGCACTCAACTCATTTACACAGGACAGACAAAGCTTAAGCCAGCTCAGGATGGGCCATGCTCTGAGCAGCTCTCCCTTTGCCTCATCTGTAGTGCTCCAGAGTCTTATTAATGTTTTTCATTTTGAACAGAATTCCCTCAAATTCCATTAGAAAACACTCCATTACAAAAACACGAGGGCTGCAGTTACACTGAAGATGAGAAATGCTATGAAGTCAAGACTGTATTCATAGCCCTTAACTCTGCCCCTTGCATGTCAGCATCATTACAACATGAGCTATTCCTCAGTTCATACACTAGTTTGTAGTCTTTTCAATTTTTCCTATAACCATATTCATATGACACCTCATAGCACCCTCTACCATGCAATGTAGGCCAGACAAAGAGTCTATTAAAGTAATTTATGTGAAAAATATGCAGTAAATCACAATTAGACAGTATACAACTGGTGAAGTAAAAGAACAGAATAATAGTGAGGATAGGGTACTGCATTCAGGAGCCTAGAATTAGACTACCACATTAGCTACTTTAATGCCAACACCACCAGCCCTTTTGTTTCAGTGGTGCCACTCTCTGAGAGTAAAAAAATGAAGGGAAAGAAGGTAATAAAGGTAAAAGAAACCAACAAACCCCTTACTAACACAAATGCTTTGTTTATGGCAATGTATTATTTGTATAATGCATTATATTTGTTTCTGGTGTAACTTGCTTTTGTTCTGGTGTCATGTAGGCCTGCAGTCATGGGTCAGGCTTCCACTGAGTTACTGGGGTGCCAATATGCCAAGAGCTGCTGCTCAGGGCAGCAAGCCCTCATACTGCAGGCAAGTGGGATGCCAGGAGTGAAACAGGGCTAACACATAAGAAGGAATAGCCACCATGGCTGCAAGACCCCATGAAGATGGTGCGAATTCAGAGCATGTGTTTATAATGACTTTTAAAAGTCTCCAGTGTTTTCTTAGGAATATTTTGATCGTACAGCTAAAGTGATCCTCTGGCTTGATCAGGCAGTGGCATCAACCAGTGTCTGCTTTGTGTGAGCTGAGGCAGGGTACCCACATGAACAGCCTGAACCACACTGAACTGCCTATTTAAAACTCAAGTGCTCATGCCAGTGCTGTGCTTTTAGTGCCACTGGGACACTGCAGAGCTGAATGTGAGTGTGTCCAGGACAGGCAGCCCTTTGCATACACTGCCCTAAAGAGCAAGGTCCCAGATCTATGCCAGACCTGTGTGAGTCTGATTACACCTCAGGGCCAAAGCATGGCATTCTCATCATTTCTGGTATAACCCAGCATCCTCAAATGCCCATCTCTAGACCTCAGCTCGATTGGTTTTGGTCCCCAGCAATCACATCTCTACACTGCAGGTTCAGTGGCTTCTTTCTCAGCCAGCAGAGACCCCACTGTTTCACTCCAAGGTACCCAGAGCACCAGTGAGGATGGGGAAGCACTCCACCTACAGCCAGTGCAATACACAGCCATCCCCTGGCCATGGATGGGGCTGCAGGGCCCTCGTTCAAGCACGGGGAGGGCAGCTCTGGTAACTTCCAAACTGAATTGTATGCCACTGCTCCATCCTGCTTCACTCTGTTTCACAGGTCCACTTCTACCATGCTGCCTACAGTGAACTAGCTCATTTTATTTTGAAGTACTCCATGCCGTTTTCTTCCTCTAGTCGCTTACCTGTTTGTCCTCTGCTGGGCTCGCAGCTTTCCTGAGCACTCAAAAAGCCCCTGGAACATTGCAGGCACTTTCATATTGAATGGGGAAATCCTGCTGCTTTCCCCAGCTGGTTCATACAGCAGCACTACAGCTCCTCCACCAAGATTCAGTCTGACAGCACCAAACCCACCATCCAGGGTCATCTGTGATATCAGAGCTGGCCACAATTACAGGTGGGTGCTTGGGGACAGATCTCAACTGATGTAAATCAGAGCAACTCCACTCTCTGCATTTGGAGTGAGATTGAAAATTGTAATGTCAACTACCAAAATATTAAAATTCTGCTTCCTGGAGAGCAGCGGCATGTAGAAGAAAGTTTGCCGTGATTCTCATAAGGTGTGAGACAGTAACTAATTACTAGAGAAGATGAAATACAGCCCTGTGATTTTCTGGGATATCTGCTAAACCTCAGGACAGTTTGTATGTGTCTCAGAACCTCTGTTACTAAGAAAAGATAAACAGAATGAAAGACAGCAATGAAGCAAGCAGCAGCTCTGAATAGTAACTGGTCTCAGAGTTAATCCGGAACCCAGTAAATAAAGCTGCAGACAGTTAATAAATTAGATGAATAAGGCCTAGAAATAATATTTTACATTAGGATTAGTTCATCTAGAGGGTACCTGCTGAACTCATAGGAAGTGTGGGGAGAAAGGCAAAGAAGACACTAAATTACCTTCAGTTCTTCAAATTATTTCTGCAGATCCTATTACAGGAGAGAAAGGAGAAATGGCTGCAGAACAAATCATATGAATTCCTGTATCCAGCAATCCGACAGTCCCTTACAAAACAAGAGAGAGAAAACGCATGTGTGTGGTGGAAGCAATAAAAGGCACATTTGTCCCCCATTCATCACCATGTCATCTTTGGGTGCATGCAGCTATTGCTTAGCAGGGCTGGGGGTATGTGGGAATGAACACAGCCCCCGACTCTGGAGCATCTGCCCTGGTTCTCTCTGCTGGGTCCATGTAAAGGGCCCTCAGCCCTGCTGCTCCCCCAGGCCCTGTGGGGCACAGGACAAAGCTTGGCCGGCACAGCACCAGGGAACAGCATGACCCGAGGCTGCTCTCACATGGTGTCTCTGATCTGGGATCCAGGCACCACAACTGCCCTGTCTGGGCACAAAAAATTACAAGTCCCAGGCTGTGGCATCTCCTAATTGTCTCCTCTCACTGAGCTACCGTCGCAGAGGGCAGCTCAGGTAAGCACATGCTGGCAGCAGAAGTGAGGTAGCAAACTAACACAGGTATCAGAGAAGAGGAGGAAGTAGAGGGTTCACAGCACGTCCTCAGAACTAATTGCTTCAGCAAATGGAGGGGAATTTGGAGACTGTCTTCCCTGTTCTCCTCACGGACACTCTGACTGGCAGGGTCTAGCATTGCACTGCCTGACTGTGCCCACGGCAGACCAGCAGGCGTAGCCTGCCTGCAGTGGTGATGGACATGACGTACAACTAATTGCATGCTACCCTGGGCTGAGGGTGTTTAAAGGCTGAACATGTTCTCAGGAGTCAGCAGTTTTTACCTGGCGTAGGCACAGGTGCAAGCACTCCTGGACCTGCATCCAGCCTGATTCAACAGCTCTGAGGGCCAGGACTGGCCTATAATTACAGCCGGTGTGTTAGCCCGAAAGTATGAAAGATGGCAGTCCACATGCCTAAACTGTTGGCATTAGTACTGCTAATCTCACACAGAAACATGCAATTACGACATTTTAATCCTGAAATATCAAACATGAAGTCTCAGCCACTGTGGATCCAAAGCTGCCTGTGTCAGCCACTAGTCCCTCTGCTGCCTGCAGGACACTGCTGTGGCCCTGAGCATGGGCTGCAAAGTGATTGCAATGACCTCCAGAAAAAGGAAAGGCTCTGTTGCACCATTTCCCCGCATTTCCAGTCAAGATCTGTGCATACTTTCAGATGCTGCTGGGGCATCATGATGTATTTTTTTTATGAGAGTAATTTACAGCACCTGGGAATTTTATTCTCTCTCAATGTCATGTTCTGCTTCATGGGACATTGATGCTCCTGCATCGTTCCTACTGTGAGCTCTCAAGTCTTCAGCAGTTTAACTGTATGTGCAGTGCAACGGACAAAGTGATCCACCTTCACCGGCATCTCACACACACTCCCATGCTCAGACCACTGCCTTTGGAAAATAATTACAGCACGGAAGCCGATCCTGTTAGATTAAGACAAATTAAGAATCTAACATATAGGTTTGCTGTCAGGTTCTCTGGGTCAGGGGTCGATATAGTATATTGCAATGAGGCTATAGGTTACCCTGCCCCAATATTTTATCATAATAAACCAAATGGGGATGAAACACCCAGCAGTAGCCCATAAATCTATTAGCAGTGAACTGTCAATGTCCCATATACCAGGGTAATTTGTTAATTCAGAGCTGGGTCTCTTTTTTCACTAGACCTTGTAAACTCCTTTCTGAAACATCAATAAACCATCTGCTTTGACTTGTTAATCAAACGACTTTATTCAGTCCAAAGCAATTTTTTCCTAATAAAAACAGAGTATTTATCTCCATGGCTATAAAAGAGGATTGTTTTCAACTGTTCACTTACAGTTAAGAAGCACATTTAGTTTGGATTGATTTCCAATGCTTCGGTCATATCTTGTCACTTCCCATTTCTTACACACAGCATCTCAGTTTAGCTCCTTAGCAGGGGAAGCACAGCCTGACCCAGTGCTGGAAGTGGCTATGGGGAAGATGCCGCCAACAGCAAAAAAAGGTCATGGAAGTAAAACTTTACCGAGCTAACCCCATCCCCTCTGGCTCCCAGGCTGCTCTCAGGCTGCTCCCGGGCTCCCCGCGGCCTCTCCCGCAGCCGCAGCCGACGGTCTGCCTCTGAGCAGCGACCTCCCCCGTAGTCCCAGCCAGCCCAGGTGTGACCTACAGCCTCCCCAGGTGGCCCCCCTCCCTGCTGCAGGTATCGCCGACGCTCCCCCAGCACCACCGAGGCACGAGTCCGTCCCCCCGCATCCGTCTGCAGCAGCCAATGGGGAGCGGTGCTGGGCAGGGCTGGACCGCGGCTGTGGAGGGTTTCTGGTGCCCTTCGCCCTGCAGCAGCTCCGTGGTGGCATCGCCGCTCTTCCCTTCCGCCCTCAAAATCACGGGAGTGGGGGAAGGGGAAATCCATTAGGACACTGTTACTGGAGCATGCAATTCCCTGGTGCAGCACAGAGGGGGAGATGGCGGGCAGAGGACCTGGGGGATGCATTAGAGAAGGAAAGCATGTATTTAGTCTGTCCGGTTATCTCTTCTCCTCCGGTATGTCACATCTGCAGCAGGAGTTGTTGAGTTCAAGCAGCCACAGCACAACCAGAGAAGGTCACATAGTGAGACAGGGCCCAGTGCCAGCCCAGACCCGAGACCTTCCTCTGCAGCAGGACGGTGAAGTCCGAAGTCCTCCCGGCCACCAACATGACCTGGGCAGCCTCTGCTGTGCCCACAGGACCTGGGGAGCCATTTGCAGCACCCCTCGGGTTCACCTTAGCTTAAGCGTTTCAGAGGCCAGTGGCCGTCCCAGGCCGTCCCAGGGCATCCAGTGGCGCAATTTGGGGCTGGGACAGGCAGGTTGGGCAGTCTTGCATCCTGTTGTGTCCTCACAGCATTGCAGGCCATGGGCTGCTGCGGGCTGTGCTGAGGACAAAAGTGTTCTATGGAGATGCCCATCACCCAGGTGTGTTGTGGAGGTTTGTCTCCAGACCACCACAGCATGTCATGTTGGGACACAGCACCCGCCTGTGCAAAGACACTGCCCATGCAGGGCCGCATGCAGTCCTGTAGCATTGCTGGCAGGAACCCAGCTCTTCTCCATGCTGGCTTTGAGGAAACCTGTTCCCCGACCCAGTCTGATCCTAACCAGATCCTGCCCTTGTCAAGCACCTTCTCCTGCAGAGTGAGGAATTGCAGATCTGCTTGAAGCTTCCCTAAAGAACATCTCTTACTAAACATAAAAGGTGATTTCTCTGTGCGTGAGATCAGAGCAGCAGCTCTCTGTCTGGGTGCAAGCTCTACGACCCGTCACGCACTGCACTGCGCCACGAGGACATCTGTGGGATCTCAGGGCATCTTGTCTGGTGCTGGCCATGTGTCCTCGCAGTCTGCTGGTGCTGCGCCGACACTTGGCATAGGCAGCTCCCTCTGACCTACTAAGGGACATCCAGCCAGTGTCAGCCGAGTGGCACTTGCCACACAGCAGCCTGGGCTGCAAAATGCGCTGGTAAAGGATATGTCACCAAACACCTGAGGGCTGTCCCTGTGGTGACAGGGCCATCATGGTCTGAGGAAGGCTCAGCCGCTGGCACAGGCCTCCTGCATCCCTGGTGAACCCAGTGACCACGGAGGCCGCAGTTCCTGCAGCGCTGTGTGCCCCGACACTTGCACCCAGGGGCCTGCCATTGTCCAGCAGCAACACCCAGGCACCCACAGTTCTGCAGGAGGGGCAGGAGGGTACAGCCCTGTGCCTCTTTGTTCCCCATTTGTGCGTGGCGCCAGAGGAAATAGATGGCAGAGCCTTGACCTCACACTGAGGTACCAGTGAGGGCTGCAGCTGCTGATGGGTCCCTGCACTGCATCCCCATGACACTGCTCAGCCCTGGCAGGATGTGTCCTGCACCCGGCAGCCCTGGCGTGGCCACGGGACCCGTGCTGGGCCAGCTCGGCTCCCTCCATGAGAGGAAGGCGGCTGTGCCCCAGCTCTCCCCAGGATGTGCAAATCAGGAGCCCCCAACCCTGTCCAGAGCACCCTGTGGGGGGGAAGGGGCAGAGAAACAAAGTCATTTATATAATGTGTCTCCCTGCTGAGCCCCTAATGGCTGCCGCTTTTGTTCTGCAGTGGCTGGCTGGCTGTGATGGGCAGGAAGCTGCAGTCTCCCTTTGTTCCACGGCCTTATTCAGCAATTTAGATCCATCATAAAAATCAAATATGCATGTTGCAATCGCCTTGCGTACAACAGCTTCAATTTTCGCCTTTCTTTAATTGAACTCCATGGGAGAAAGAGGCAGGGCCAGGGAGCAAGGGGCAGCGGGAGAAGCGCTTTGTGTTTTTGTTCAGTGGGCTGTGAAAATAGGGAGTAATGAAAATACAGAATTTTTATCTTTGCCTCATTATTAAAAAAAAAGAAAAAAGACAGAAATCTTTAATAAAGCCTTCCTCACAGAAGAGCCCATGCGGGGAGCAGCCTTCATGTTCCTCCATCCTGGGCACAACAGGCTCAGCAGAGCTAGGCATGAGGGATGGCGCGAGGCTGTGGCACTGTGGCAGGGGCTGGTGACACAGCTGGCAGCTGCCTGCTGCTGCGATGCACGCGGCTGAGTTGATGCTCCATGGCCCTCTGTGCGCAGGCACGTTATCCTTCCAGGATGCCAAGGTGTTCTGTTGCTGGAAGCAAACATATCCTCACAAATTTTGCCAGCACCTCGCTGCACTCCTTCCCCAAGACCTTGTTCTTGGTGTCATTGGAAAGAAGGAGGAGCCCAAAGAAGCAGAGTGGGCCAGGGAGGCAGCCAGCACACAAGAGGGATGTGCAGGTCCCCAGCAAGGCTGGGCTGTGATGGTTGTGCCATCCAGCCCTGTGCATGGCCATGCTCCTGCACTGCAGGGACAGTGCTTGTGGAACCCGCTGCTGTGGAGCTGTGTCCCTGGGACACTGCAGCGGGAGGTGGTGAGAGGCAACAAGATGCACACAGCCACCACCTTCACTGCTACCATCAAGGGTGCAGAGCAAATGCTCGGCCCCACCCTGGAGGTGTGGTGGGGGCTGGTGCTTCTGAGCACAGTGCTGTTGAGGGCACTGGATCCATGGTACATCTCCTCACTGCTTGGCCCCATTTGCTGTGAGAGGGTCCCATGGACAGATGGGGCTTTGCAGGCGTCCTTCCAGAAGCTGCCTGCATGCCCAGAGCTGAGTCCCAGCTCCACAAAGCCTGGCGAGGATGGGGTAAGGCCCCTAATGCACTGTCTCTCTCCTGTATGGGGCATCACTGACTCCCTGTGACCCTTTTTTGCTATGTGGTCTGTTGAGATATGTCACCATGCTGGAGCCAGTGATGCCTTGGCAGAATGGATCTGTCCCCTGGGCCCTCCCTTGCCATGGCCACACAGGGGTCCTCTTCCACCTGCACAGGGCACAGCAGGACAATGGCATGCACTGGGAGGCTGGTCACAGCCCATGTCCTTGTCCCTCACTCTTTCTGCTGCTCAGAGGCACTGCTGAAGCTGGAGGGATACAGCTCCATGTAATGGAAACTGAATTTCTGCTTTAGAAAGAAAAGGCACTGCTTTGCCAAAACACTCAGCATTCCACACACACATTAACCTGATTATGGGAGGAAGGGGGCCTTTTCCTTGTCTCTGCCCTGCTAATAATTTTATGTCAATTCTGATTTGGCTTTCACCTCTCTCCAAGCCCTGGTGTGTTCAGCACCGTAGCATCAGGAGGTGCCAGGAGCCACCCTGTGCTTCTGCATGGCAGGGTTTACCCTCACTGGCATCTTTTCAGCAGAGACCCACCACTTCCGGAGACACAACTGCATCAGATGGTGCTTCTGGAATCCTGTGGGAAAGAGGGTACGCAGCTCCCCAGGAAGCCCAGAAGACCCATGTGTGCAAAGCCTTGCAAAACAGGAGATGGAGACCAAACCAGCAAAGGCTCAGAAAACAGCAGCAATCTCCAAAGCCATGACTTCAACCCATGCAGATCCAGCCCATCCTGCAGTCCATGCTCAGCTCCCAGTGGGCTGGCCAGGAGCAGCAAGGCCCCAGTGATCTGTGGCCCCTCATCCCTGTGATGTGCTGCAGGCAGCTAGGGGTCCACAACCTGCAGTGAGCACATGTCTGTGCTTGGCCTGGCCGGCAGCGGTTTGGCAGAGAATCCCTTCCCCCATGCTGAGAAAAGGCCCTTTTTTGCTGTGACAATTCAATATAATTGAAAGTTTGCTTAGGAAAGAGAGTCTTTTTAACTGAACATGCTCACAGCAGAATCAATATGAATTATATGGCACAGAAGATGCCTAGGGTATTAAAACATTAATTAAGTAACATCATGCTACCATCTAACCAACAGCACAGTACCATTTATAGGTACCGCTCTCTTTTCTCTGGGGTACAGTGTGAAGTCTCTCTTCCATCACAGTGGAGGCTGCAGGAGACCCAGCGCTGTGTCACTGCAGCTCACACTGGTGCCTTCCCCAAGGCAGGATGCAGGGCACAGGTGGATGCATGGGCACTGGCCCTGCTGGGCACAAGGATGGGCCCTGTGGTGTGGGGGTTCATCTGTCACCTCTGTGGTGCCACCTGGGCTGTGATGGTGGGATGCGGATGACAGCTGCGTGCTGCCGGGGCATGAAGCCACTGGAGCCAGGCAGTGCCCGCGCTGCTGTAGCTGGATTAGCTCACCATGTCAGCCGGGGGAACTAATGCACCGATTCTGCAATATACCAAAATAGAAAGTCATTGGAGTGAAATCAGTGTCTCCACCACATCCCCTCTGGCAGAGCGTTAATTAAAATGACTCTCTAGTGCTTTAGATCATCAGGTGTACATTGTTAACGAGCTTGGAGGAGAGAATGGGCTCCACATTTGTAGTTTAAGCGCTGATGGACTTAACCCTTCACCACTGCTGGCACAGCCTGAGCCTGGTGGCAGTTTCTCAGAGCATCCGTCTGCATTAAAGAAGTCGACTCTCTTAGCAGACTTCAGATGTCATTTAGCAAAGACGTTAACACGGAACCATGCTCAGTTCAGTAGGGACCTGGTTGCAGGACTGACATGGCTGCAGCTGCTGCTGTCAGGAGAAAAGGTCTGTGCCTGGCCCAGGCTCCGTGGGCTGCTGTGACCACAGAGGGTGCAGGACTAGCCGCTCCATGTGCTGAACTTGCCCTGTGCTGCAAAACCAGTCTCACTGGAAGTTGGCAGCTGCCAGGTTTTGGGGTTTCTTTTGCCTTGGTTTAGTCCTGGTGATCTGCACTTCATGCCCTGAGCACCTTTAAAAATGCAGCTCTTGATGCTGCACCTGTGCAGGGATTTAGTAGCACTGGCCATGGCGTTGGGCTGCGGTGAGGGAGGGAAGCCAGTAAGTAACTATGGCTGCTGGTGCAGAAAAGGTCCCTCCAAAGTGCTGACCTGTGTGTCTGCTGATGGTGGCATTGCTGTGCCTGTCTCCAGCACCCTGGAGCCAACTGTGCTGCTGGGACACAGTGCTGCATGCAGGAGTCCCAGGAGCAGAATGGCTCAGCCCTGGCATGGGGAGCCCACGGCTGCTGTGATATCCTGAAGAGCTGTGCAGCAGCAGCAGGTGGAGGAGGGAGACCATTTCCTGAAGGCATCCTCCATCGTAGCCTCTGAGAGCTGCAGGGCCCTGCCATTGGGTGGGATGTGGCTTGTACCAGTGTCCAGCTCCTGCCCCCATCGGCCATGTTTTCCATGGCACCCTTGGTGTGTGCTACTGCAGGGCTCGTGCACCACTCACCTCCACTGTACACCCACATGGAGTTCTCTGTGGAAAAGCCAGTTGGAGACAACAGTGAGACCAATGTTTCCTCCTTCAGTGCTAGCACACTTTGGGCATCCCAGAGTACCACATGCTGGCTGTGATGGAACCAACCAAAGCCCCTGCTCATGCTGCCTTGAAGACAGCAACACACAGGCTGCATGAGAGGGAAGAAGCACACTCCAGATGGGAATCCTGCTCCAAATCCATCAGCAATGTAGGTCTGTAGCAGATACCCCATCACTGCTCTGTTTCAATAAGAAAAGTGTATTTTTTTTGGCCTAGGAAGAGCTAAATCTCTTGTCTCTTAGGTGATGGCAATGCAAGGTTATTAAAAATCACACTTCAAGTCTCCTCTTACCAGAATCACAGCATGGAAACCCCTCTTTCCGTTAGAGGTTTTCACAATCTCTACTGGTGCACAGCTCTGAACAGAGGGGCTATCGCTGAGGTTTCTAGTTTGCAGCTTATGCAACTACTAGAGACCATTTACACCTTTCTGAGCATTAGAGATGTGCTTTCTCAAGCATAGCTGTTTTAAACTGGAATTCAACCCAGGAATAAATAGCAACGTTACATAATAAACTTACACAGGTCTGTGAACAACACCGAAGTCATTAATGTGACACAGTGCAAATGCTGGTGGAGGGGTCGTGCTGGTGACCCCATTACAGCTGCAGTCTTGTCCACTTGTGGTAAACACAGGATGGATTCTTCCCATTAAAAAATACCCTAACGACTCAGCGGGAACCCAGAGTCCCCCCATCCAGGCTTATGCCAGGAGAGCAGGGCAGGACCGGGCAGCCTGGGATGCGTACTGTTTTAGGGTGCTAAGCTGCAGTGCAGAGTCAGGTGCAATCATTCCCATCACCACGGCACATGGTCTCTTTCAGGGCTGTGCACTGGGATCACGGCCTGGCTGCCTTGGTTTGGGTCTGCTGCAGCACCAAGAGTCATCGGGGGCTTGGAAATCTTGACCCACTTTATTTTAGAATTTGTGCTTCTTTTGAGCCTGAATCGGTTCGAGTGCTGTTTTTTCTTGCTTTTTATATTCATTTCTGTTGAAGGTTCATCAGCAACCTGGTTACTGACCTGACCTGCTTGCCACTGTGACCAGATTAACTACAGGATGCTTCCACACCCTTGCCATCTACAAGATTTCCTCCCCAGGACCCCTGCTCCAGCCAGATGACCCTGTGGAGCTCAGGCTCTGCTCCCCAGGGAGGAGGAGGAAGCCCCTTGCTGTTGGGGAGGCAGCAGCATAGCCAAGGCGGCCCGTACGGAGCAGCCTGTGTTTCCTGCCTGCAATGGGCTGCTCTGTTGTTTATTTATTGCTGTAATAAATTAGAGATGAATGGTGGCCCTTATGGCTCTCTTTTGGATGTGGTCTTTATTAATGAATTTCAAGTGTTTTCTGCTGCAAGAGGCAGTTTTTGGTGACAGAATTGTGTATTTAACACTCAGCACTTCAAGGTTTCCTCCTTGCTCAAGAGGTACTGGAAGCAAAGGGAAGAGCAGTGAGTCAGCCACTTACCTTTCTTACCTTCATCTCCTTTTGGTTTGATCAGTAGAAGAAAACAGATGGTGATTTTAGTTCACTTCTGGCTTACAGGCTTCCAGATGACCTCAACCCATCAAGGCATCATGCTTTCCCTTTAATCATTAATTACAGCAGCGTGCCCAGAATTTGCACACAATCATTTAGTAAAATTAAAGCACTTGTAATGTCTTTTTCATACACATTGCATCCCAAAGCCATGAATGGATTGCGCCATTTGGCTCATTCCTTCTACTTCAGCATCATTTTGTGGCGTCAGCCCAGGAACCCATGTGTGGGGAGGGACATGGACGCGTGTGCTGGCATGTGCTGGTGGGTGCACAAGAGCTGCAGGATGCAGGAGCTCAAGCCGATCTGAGCGGCACGGCACAGCATGGCATGACACGCACCCACCCCGACATAGACCCTGCACCGCACAAGCGCGGACATCGGAGACGAGAGCTTTTGCTCATTTTTGTCTTTAATGTATCACAATGAGCAGGAAACATACGTGATGAAATATTTCCAAAGGAGTATATTCAATTACCATCTACAGTCAACTCAACTATGACAACAAAGTCTTTTGTGACAAATTCTGTAAAGTTTTGAAAGTAAGTCCCATGTGGTTTTCTGTTTGTCTCCATGTATTTTGGTACAGTTCGAGATCAGCATTGTTACAGTAACAAAAAAAAGCTAACAAGACTACATTATAGAAAAACACCAAGAACATCATTTTTGGTTTCACTTGCTCTATTTTTTGTACATTGCAAAGGCTGTTTGTATCCCTCTTTACCACATTAATGCTTTCTGTTCTACCCAACCTCGCCCTCCCCCCCAAATAAAAGTGAAAAAAATAGTCAAAGCTTTGTGTTTCACAGTGGGCAGTATCTAAAGCGCTGACAAATCAACCAACCAACCAAACCATCCAACCGACCAACCAACCCAACTTCTGCTTCTATTTGAAAGTTTAGGTTTCCTTTTTAAAGCAAAATATATTCCATGGAGAGCGCGTGTGCCGGCTTGTGTCAACGCCTGCCCCGGGCATGGGCAGCCCCACACACCCTACTCTTGATTCTCAATTGTATGAAACTTTGGCCATTTTCACCACTTAGAAAAGCTTTTTACTCAGAATAAACCAGAAACCCGTTCAATGCCAAGTTGAGAATATTTTCCTCGTGCCCATCCGAGCCCTGCTCTGACATGGGTTGGAAAAGGCCATGTGTGGGCTCTGGGGTGGCATGGGGGCTCCCAAGGCAGGGTGGCCAGGCTTGTGGTAGGGCATGGTGCCAGGGGTGTCCCAGCAGGGCCGGGGTCCCCACCTTAGGCCCGGGTGGCCAGTGGGGCTGGGGGCTGGGTCCCAGCGCTGCATGAAGAGGAGGCAACCTCGCACTGAGTGTCTCTAGAAACAGTTAGAAAAAATACAAGGAAATGAACTTATAAAACCTTTTAGTGGTGGGAAGGAGGAGGGGGAAGAAGAAAGAGAGAAAAATTGCACTATGACCAGCAATATAATCAAAAAAAAAGAAACATAAGGAGACAAAATGAAAGGATTTCCAAAAGAGACCTTGTGGGATTGGACAGATAAAGCTAGTGTTAAATTGATAACTTGTATCACACAGAATCAAAACCAAAACAAAGAAAAAAATTCTATATGATACAGATAGAGTAACATATAACAATTAAATGGCAAAAAAAAAAAATATATATAGAGAGAGATTTCATAGAATTACAAACAAGATAAAATAATGGAAAACAAAACCTGTACAACTTTAGAATTTAAAAAATGTTCATCTCAAACACGGGGAGAAATACAAGAACTTTTGTTAAAAGAAAACAGTTTCTTAAAACAGCAAACTCTTTTTATGTACTTGCTTCCGTTTTTGACACCTTATGCTACAATTGGGTTCTGGTAGGAATATCAGATGGTACTCTCTTTAGTATTGTCTACTTAAAAACAATTAAAAAAGGAATATGCACTGTGCATTAGCCTAGTTAGAAATATGTACAACAGTTCAGGATGTAGTCGTTCATCGAACTGAAACCAAAACTCCATGAAAATAAAAGCGTCCTGCTAGAAAATGAACCCCACGTTCATCTCTCGAATGCTCCAGTCTCTCGCAGAGTTGACAAGCCAGCTTCAGCATAGGGAGAAGAAGCCAGAGGCGACGGGAGGAACCTGTGAGCACAGTCTTCGGAGTTCCTTTCTGAAGCAGGAGGATGATGAAGATGATGGGGAGAAGGCTCTCACACTTTGGAGGAAATGAGGGGAGGGATGGGGGAAAGGAGATTGTTTCTGTTGCCTTTTGGCTATGGGAGTGAAACAGCATCTATTTGTCTCCAAAATCTACATTTTAGCAGCACAAAGTTTTCCTTTCAAAGTCCGGACCGTACGAGATGCATGCACGCGTCCGCGCATTCCACGAGCGGGGCATGGAGCGGGACGGGGACACCAGTGCCTGCCACGGGAGGGAACTTGGAAAGAGAAACCTGCCTTTTGGTGCACTGGGGTTTTGCTAAGAGTTGCAGAAGAAGCTTCTTGCAGAAGAAGCACAGATAACAACCTGGGTACTTTTTTTATTCTTTATTTAAACTTAGACTTGTTTGTTTAAATCAGAAACAAATTCTCAAGTAAAAAGAATCCTTTTTGCTCATTCTGCACCAGTGGTGAAAGGGTATGTCTTTGGATTTTATTTAAAGCATGAATTTTCTTTAGAGGAAAGAAAAAAAAGCAACAAAAACTTCTTTTAAAAGAAGGAACAGAGTGCAGCCTAATTACACAAACAGAAACAAATGCTTATAGATCAGGAACCGAGCCTTTGAAGCATTTACAAAATGAGAAAAAAAGAAAGGAAGAAGAAGAAAAAAAAGGGAAAAATGGAAATTAAGAGAGAGATAAGTGCACAAGGGTAACAGACATAGGTAAATTGTATGTATACGCCTTAAAAAGTTTCAAACCCCCAACAAAAAATATTCTGCAAGGGATCCTACTGACCCCCAAAACCCTTTGAACTTCTTTCTTTAGTTTTTATAAAATAATTATGCAACCACCCTCTAAGAAATGAAGGTAGTGACCATAAGTGGAAGATTACAGGATGGGGGAACGGACAGTAAAGGTACAAAGGGAAGAAAAGCTTAGGCGAGTCAATGGATTGCAATCTACCTGGCTAGGAATGAACAAGACAACATCAAATGAGAAGCCGTCAGCTGGACCATACAAAAGCTAAATGTACACAAAAGGGTTTTTTTTTTTTTAAATCTACCATACTGCTTCAGTTCATTTCCAATGCAACAATCTACTCAACACCAAAAATGGTCATATCTATCATAAATACAGAAAGTCAGTTGTTTTAAAACTTATTTTTTAAGTTCCGAGTCCTCAACACTCTTTGTGTGGGTTTTTTCTCTGAAGAGTGGGAGTGCTTAACTCTTCCCCTTGAAATTCGCTTCAGCAGAAAAGCTACCCTTAATTTAGTCTAATTTCCTGTGACAGGAAGCTATTGACTCAATATGTGACAGTAGCCACTAATAATGCATGACCATGGTGTGT
>JAOEHY010032576.1:30208-56995 GCA_025447955.1 Psilopsiagon aurifrons | reverse complement strand
CCTTACCTAGTATATACATTAAGAAATGGAACAAACTGAGGAACAAAACTCTAGGAACAGCCTGTACACTATAGTCCTACAATCATAAGGACTGGTGGTCTGGTACTTATAAAAAGGCATTTTCCTAAACTAACCTATTCATCATCTTTACTCTTCCACAATTCAACATTAGAACTTCAGTCAATTTTCTGCTATCACATATTTCTAGCCACTGGACACAGTGATCCCTGAATGAAGCACAACACATTAAGTAGTTAGTAAGACTGCTGACGTTAGCATCATAGTTTTGGCCATATTAACTCAAAAAACTGCCTTTTTTAAGCAGTGACAGAAAAGTGTTTCTATTTACAAAATGCACAGTAGCGAGAGTTTCCAATTGAGAGGGTGGACTTTTTCTCCCCACAAGAACAAAGAGGAAAAATTTATGCTGGAGGTGAAAAATATGTTGCCAACAATGCTAAGGTCCTTAGAATTTATATTAGATTTAAAATTGGTTTGGATAAAACATTGGGTTTTCATGTATCTATTGAATTATTTCTGTATTTAGAAACAGTCCTCTAAGGATAAGAATGAAGTCGTATGACCTTTTGGATCTCTTCTGACCTAAATCATTGACACTGTGTAAAATCCTTTTCACCATAAGGTAGTTTGGACACATTTAAACTGTTTAAGCATGAAGTCACCTCTTTGCACCAATTAGGATTTGGCCAAATATAAACATGCTTGGAGGATAGAGACTCAGCTTCTCAAATCAAGTATTGACTACAGATAAAAACCTTTTTTCTAAATGGTGTGAATAAAAGCTAGATATCATTGAGATACTTTTGAATGGGAGCTTTCAAAATCCCTTCATTTATCACATCAGCCAAGAAGGGAAAAAAGAAGACCAAAAAAAAATGAGAAAGAAAAGAAAAGAAAGAAAGATAAAAAGAAAAGTGAGTGAAATAAAAACAAACAAACAAAACACAAAAAAAGAAACCTAACATAAAAAAAGAAAAAACCAAAAAAAACCCCATAACATAATCTAAACAAATAAAAAAAAAAAACCCAAAACAAAACAAAACAACAAGCCCCCAAAACCTAGAGCTCACCCAATCAATTTAACATTCTCCCCCAGGAACCAATGAACCAAGAGTCATATAAATCAAGAGTTTAAAATAAAAGACTAATGATCCTTTTCCCAAAAAAATCAATAGCACTCCCAAACATGTTTCGACCAATAAAGAAAGCATTTGCAATGATAAGTAGTCCAAAATAATGCTCAGATCAACCAGATAGTTACAACTGCGGTTTTTTGTACTCCCCTTTCATTTTTCCTTTCTTACATGTCCCTCCCGGTTTGCATCAGACCAATTAATATCTTTCCTTCCCTAACAGCTCTCTAGATAATTCACAGAAGCATTTGTCTGCATGGCCTAGCATTAAACAGAAACTATTAAACAGTCAACTCCTATGACTTCTATAGAATTAATGTCATGTTAACTCCTACTATGCCTTATTCTTCTGTGATATGTAAATGTTTTAAAGAAATTCCAAGTTATTTCTCTCATACCCTCAGCACAGCCTCCTGATTTTATCTGGGATGCAGTAAGCCTGCTTTAGTTACAGTTTGGATGCTCTTCTTTTAACTGCTTATTTTAACCTTACTTATCTAAGTAGAGATTACAAGGAAAATCCATTGCTATGTAAAGTTCCATAATACAGAACCTAAGTTGAAGTTTTATTGGGTTTGATATATGCAGAGCATTTTATGATTTCCTGTTAAAACATATGTAAAAGTGACCTGAGGAAAAGTTGGGGGGCTGGGAGGTGGCGAGAGGATCAAACTGCGTGACTGAGGATTATAAGCATAATTTGGAGTACTAGAAAAACATGCTCTTAATCTTGGAGGCCTTATTACCTGAGCACTCACACACCTGTATAAGAAACAGTATTCTGGGTCACATTGTATTCCATTATGATGTTTAACAGCCTTCAGTGAATTTATAGCAAAGCAGTCTGATGCATTTGGGAGCACTTTGATCATCAGCAGCACATGCTTCACCTTCTGTAGTCTCATTAATGACATGACTTCAGCCACCATGTAGAATTTCAGGGCTCAGTCAGTGCAGTCAGATCCCCTTTCACCTCGGTAGCTCCAGTTCTTCCTAAAACATAGAGGTGACATCAGAAATGTGCCTTTTAACATTGCTCTGTCAGCCAGAGTCTGAAAAGGGGGCCAGAAGTTTTGCATCTTCTGGAGTGGCCAGTGAACAGTAACCCACACAGATGTGCACTGCAACTACATGCGCACTCAGAAACAAGATGCTTTGGCACCTCAGCAGGGCAAAGTATGGTACAATACTTAATTTTATTCTGGTCTGACCAGATTTTAAAGAACCCTAAGGCGTTAGTACCAACTTCACAGGCAAAGGAGCTGGGCATCGAAGCACTTGTAAAAATAACTATGTTTTAACCCTAATATAGCTTCTCTGCTCCATCCCAGGGCTCTAGGCTTTTTACAGCTCCCTTCTGTAAGGTGCTGATGAATTCCTGCTTGCTCACAGGCAATTGAGTGAATAAATCTGTTGTGTGCACAAAAGTAGGCTTTCCTTTTCAAGGGCTACACTGCTTTCCCAGGGCTTACTTCGCTCAACCTGCTAAAGCATTATTCACCTCACTTCCCAAGACATAGGTAGCAACTGTATGGCCCGTGGTGACCATGCAGCAGGGCGCAAGGCAGGCAGACGGGAGGAGAGCAGAGATGCCAAGGCGAAAGATTCACTCCAACTCATATAGTCATGTTTGACTAATGCTGTGGGTGTGATACAAGGTCATCAGATCATTTATGATCCTGATACTTTATGAGAAGAAAATCTGAGGTCCTTGTGCATGAGTAATCTTTATAAATAAAAGGAGTCAGGAGATAACTATCCAAACAATCAGCTGATCTGGAGGATACTGACCTCCAGCTGGCAACTAACTTGGAGAACTGTACAGCTTTCACATTAACTAATTCGTCATCAAAGTCTTCATTGCAACAGAATCGAAAATGAGCATTGCCATTTGACAACTAGTAAATCAGGACAGGAAAATAAAGCAACTAACATGACTGAGACTAATGAAGGCATGATCTTCAGAGCCCAGATGAGAATGAGTCCCTCTTTTTGGTTCATAATTTATTCCAACCTTTAATGTACTTATTACGTACTCCCTGAAATCACTGAGCTGCAGGTAGTCAGACTGAAAGAAAGCAGTAGCAGCCACTGTGTTTTTAGTTCTATGGAGACAAGTTTCTGCCTCTCAAAGGCCAGACTTCAGTGCATGTACAGAGCAACAGGTACTGTTGCAGAGAACATAGAGAGCCAAGAGCAGCCGTGGCACCTTTTACCCTTCATAATAAATGATCAAAACCAGCCGTGTAGAATTTATGTATTAACGCTGACAGTTGTTAAAGACCATGTAACAGCCTGTAACGCATATAAAATTATTAGCATCATACGTGTTTATATTTAGGTTAAACAATTATATTGTTTTTACAAGAGAAAACTTTCTGGAAACAATAGGGCAAATTGCTTTTTCTTCCTAAGAACAATGATGCAATGCTGCCAGTACCAACAATTTTTATTACAGAATCTGCTAACTGAAAACACAAAGCTCTTTAACAATATGTATCTTACATATTGTTAAATCCACTCCAGTGCATGCTGATGCTATTTTGCTTTGTTCTCTAGTCAAGATGGGTTAATTTGTATTTTGCATTTTGCTCACTATTGCAATTCTCATACATATGCTTCCTCCTTCTTTCCTTTCTCTTTCATGAGGACAAGTACAGAAAGCTCTAGTTCTTTTGAATTTTTCACTATCAGAACTAGTTGATGAAATCAGAGTCAGCTGAAGAGAGGAGGGCAAATCATTCTGGGATGTGCAAGGAGCCAGAAGGAAAAGAGAAGGAAACTGAGATGGAAAATACACTCTGGTCAGCAGACATAAGGCTTCCCAAAATTTGGAGACCATGCAGTCACAGTCACCACAGCAAATATATTCTGAAAAATGTCATTGACCATCCCATTATTTTATTTTTTTTTTTTAAATATACAAGTGTAGCACAGTGTGCTACAGGGCTGCATATTTGAGGTATGTCTCAATAGGCAACAATATGATGAGCACAATCAATTCAGATAGGCTGAAACCAGAATTCTAAAACAAAGCAAGAGCAAGGAGCACTGCCATTTGCTATTTAGAGGAAGTTTAAAGCAAAGTCTTTGACTTTTCACCGTATCTGACAGGTTAGAGATTCACCAGATGTGGAGAAGATGCAGCACACTGAGAGCATAAATTGATTTTTTATTTAAGTTTAAAACAGATCTCATTGTCACTGAAATGTTAATCACTCAGCAGAAAAAACACTGGATTTTACAAACATAAAAACTAAGCTCTTGTGCTTGGCACAGTAATGAAATATACAGCATTCCTTGTTGTCCTTACCTTTGAACTGCAGGTAACTGTACAGCAATGTTACAGGACAAAGATACACTAGTGAAATATTCATGAGCTGATGTCTTTGCAGCCCCATGGGACCTGTGAAGAGCTCCTTTTTTCCCCCCACATCTCTCTCTCAGACTTTAAATAATGAGGAGCAGGAAAGGTATGAGACAACATGTCTGTGTGTCTCCTTTGAAATCTTTTCTTACATTACCTTGTTATCTGTGCTCAAGAGCAGCAGGTATTTCTGCAGTTCAGAGTGTATCCACAGCAAAAACACCCAGCAAAATAGAATGCCAGTAGACACAGTTTTCAGTTCCAGGTCCAGCCAGCAAAACACAAAACAGGTACATGAAGGGAATGGTAGCACAGCTGAGTGTTTGGGGGATGTGTTTGTGAAGGAGTGGAGAGACACATTTTTTGCCAAAGCAGGCAGTTAGGAAAATAGGCATTTCCTACACATCCTAGGAAACTACCACTGGTCCCTCCCCTAGCCACAGGGATCTGGATCATTCTTTTCAGTTTAGACCTCAGTAGTAACTGCTGAGAAACACCAATCCAGATCCAATTTGGAGAGTTTTCTATGGTGCTGTGTTGTGTATCAGGAAAGACCAATCTGAACCTGGTGTGAGGTATGAGCTGAGTGAGAATCCACTTGTTTCCACTCATCTGAGTCAATCGTGAGTATGGACAAGACTAAAGGGATACAGATTTTTCAAATGAATCCACCCTGACATCAATCAATGCAAGTATAGTCCTTTTTCAGAGGAGGCATCAAATATTTAATTTCCAGTGCTCTAAGTTTTCTAACCTCCTAACCATATTTTTCTTTTTTTTATTTCTTCTGCATTTTAAAGATACTTATATAACAGGTACTTTCCCACACTGGCCTTAAAAGCCCTTATTCCTTTGCTTTCATTATTGCAACAGACTAATAGCCATTGCAACACAGGTGACGATAAATCAAATCAAGCTGAAATGTGGGCCTGACTCATCCTCAGAAGACATATGATTTGTTTGCATTACATTATCTTGGAAATCCATAAGCAATGTGCACTAACTACATGTCCACACATGGCAAGAAGATAAACACTCTTAGTAATATAAAATCTAAATAAAATTACAATCAGGTTTGGATATTAGGATAGATTTGCAACACCCTTGGGGCATTACGCTTATCATCAGAATTATTTGCATTAGAGTAGTGTCCAGAGATCCTGACTATGATCAGGTTCAAATTGTGCTAGGCTCTGCAAAATGTGAGAAGAGACAAAAGTTTTGAATGTTAAATAGATAATTATAGGCAAAGGGTGGGAGAAATAAAGGATTGTTATCATCGTCCTGTAGAGAACTGAGGTGTGGAGATTACATTTTTGTTATTTTCTAAGAGAGATGCAGAGCAGTGCTGGAGTCCAAATTCACCCCATATCCAAACAGTTTGCACACAAGCCCGTGTTTAGGCTCCCACTGGCTTTGTGGAAGTGCGGATCACAGTGGAAGAGGTAGCTTGAGTTTGTCTTTCCCTAGCTACATACCTACCGGCAGCATGGGCAGCTGGAAGCAAGTATGGCTTGGCTTACTCAGCTGAGATAGCCACCACATATGCTGTCATGCTGCCCTGTAACACCATCTTGTAAGTGGTTATCAGAAAACTTTGCCAATAAGCCTTCCCATAAGAGCTTGTGATAATACAACATAGAATGAGCAGGTGAGTTACAGGAATAGAAAACTCAGTGTCAGATACCTGAATGACTTCTCAGACAACAAGGTGGGGCTTTTGGTGGGTTGGTTAGGGTGTTTTTCTCTCTGGGGCAGACTGTTTGTCTCCCTTAAGGTCACCAGAAAACCAGAGTGGAGCTGAAAACCAGATACCTGACTCCAGTTCAGTGTCCAGAGGCTCATCATTCATCACTAAAGTGAGAGTTATTGGAATTACAGCAATAATTTGTTGGAAAAATAGAATAAATGGTCTTTCAATCAGTAGTGGAAGGACTCTATTGAACTCAAAGGAAGTTTCTTTTCAAGTAACATTTCGAGGTGTCCTCAGTATATACTTACAAAATTTTTACAATTACACAAACAACCATCACAATGTAGGGCTGATGAAAGAGGGGATGGATGTTTATATGCTGCTGTTTCAACCCACGTTGGCAAGGATAGGATAATTACAAAGTGATATGGAGAGATGCAAGAGGGAGGAGCAGACATGAGTACTTGACAGTGTCCTTAATTAAGCAATACTGGCCACATCAAATTGTAGTGAAGTGTGTGTACATCTGCAACATGCTTTTAGTCCCAGCAAATACATTGGCTTCCTTCCTGTGAATGGACAGTGTGTGTGGCGGGGGGGGAAATATTTTCAAAGGCAGAAATATTGACTGTCCAGGAGAGCTGGATAGTTACCTGTTTTTTGCCTTTGAAGACTATATTATCAGTTAAGATCCTGATCTCGCCAAGTGATCCAGTCATTCACAAAAGTAATTGTACTTAGTGAAATGTGATAACAGGCAGAAGAAAGGCTGCAGGCTTAGACCTTAAACAAAAACTTTGGCACACTGGAATAGTCATTTCCTCCTGTTGAAGTTCCTTGAATAAGTATGCAGTTTTCCTGGGTTTTTTTTAACCATTATAGGAACTCCAGTTACTCCAGTTACTATTTTTTAATACTGATGCTATTGTTTTCCTACAACTTCTGTTGGTCTGTAATTCTAGGGGCCCATGGCTAATCCCATGTGTAACATATTTATTAGATGTAATATTTTCTCTTTCGGATTCTGCATCTGACACTATCATTTTGTTTTTATTTCAATAAAATTCTCTTCTTCACCTTGTCAGAATCTAATGGTTTTCTTTATCACAACAGAAATTTAGAAAGCTTCCCCCCTAAAAGACAAAAATGAACTGTATGTATGTGCACCTTAATTCAATTTGTATCATAAAATCCAGACCAAATAAAGTAACTTCATAACATTAGATACAGCAAAAATTGCACTGGGCTTATTTTGTTTGTTGCTTGTTTTTAATATATGTGCATCTAGTCTCAGTAAATTTGTAGCTCATTGGCTTCATTACCTGTATACTTGTGAGCACAAAATGAAATTGTATCAAATGCTCATGCGATTTCATGTTTTCTTTGGGAATACACTATCTGTGTGCTTTAATCAAGTGATAATACATAGAAACCATTCCAAGTTTCAGCTGACAAAAGCACAATATTAGTTGTTTGATGAGAACTCCTCTACAGATACAAATTCCACATGGATTTTCCCAGGCTTTGTAAATTTATTAAAAAATAATATATTCTATACACAATTAGACCATGAATGTTAAAAGAGTTAGTGGAGTAGTTTATTGGGAATGTGAAACCATCTAGAAATTAAGACATTTTCATAATATTTTAGCTATCATATAATAATTTTCAAGACACGGCATCTGAAAACTTTGGTATAGAGACCCAGAAATGGTTCCTTTGGAAATGTACTCCTTGAAGACCAACCTCTTGAAGAAAAGACCTCTTTATCTACTTTATCATATCTATATGTAGATTTTTTGCTAAGTTGATAGTAAGAGGCTGCTGTTGAGTACAGAGGCTGGAAAATACTCATCTTTCATATTCATTTTCCACACATTGTCAACATCTGTATATCTCACCAGTGAAGCTGATTTTCATGCAATGCAACCAAAGGTTACAACTTCTTGGTCAGGGATGGGAATTTTTGCTTTGAAATCTCCGGGCAGCTGAGACTACACACCTTACTGAGGTGACAGGTATAGTACGCAATGATGAACCTTCTGTCAGTCAGAGAGAGGTCACATTGGTATCAATTGCCAACATATCTCTTTCTCAGTTCAAAAAAAAAAGAAAAAAAAGAAAATTTAAAAAAGTCTTTTTTTTCTTCTTATGGAAAATGGAAGCAGAGTTGATGTTGTTCACTAATGTCAAGCGGCTGAAGATTTAGGGCTCAGAGCTCAGACGGTCTTCTTTAACTGTGCTGGCTGTATTCTCAACACCAACATAAATTGCTGCCTGAACAGAGCCCCTCAGAAGCTATTCCAGAAGCAATGATGACCGCCACATTAACATGTACTTCTCTGGAAACAAACAGCTCCAGCCCAGTATCAGGGAACCTAGAATAAAACCACGGCTGTCTCCTCTTTCATAGCTAATTTTTCCATAACTAACATCACTTTACAAAACCTGTAAAAAAGGACTAATTTAAAAATGATCACCTTAACAGACTGAAAGTTTTGATAAGGAGATGCTGAGCCTCACATGCAAGAGCAATAAAACATGAATAAAAAGAAGTGAATAACTGTAATTTGCTAAAGGTTCAACTATAACCCCATAACTTTAGCACTGTCATGAATGGATAGAACACCATATCCATGACCAGTACTCATATCTCATTATACTGTCCTTGTCTACTGGGTTAAAGAAATGCCAAAATAAATCTGATAACAACAGAATATTGCAAAGATTAAGGAATCATTCTATCTGTAGTTAGCTCAAAGTATTTTGTACAGTTGTTCTAATAGCTTGTTTCAAGGGCTCTGGAGGCTAATATGATCACTGATCATCATGGTCTTTCTATGATACCCCAGAGGAATCTTGCTATGTTCTTGTGTTTTCCCAGCCAACTGAGGCGCTTGAATGTCCTACATATTTGCCTTGCACAGAAAAATGCTGGCTTTTCTAAAAAGGATGGTTTGGTTGACATATTTTTTTGTGTCAAAATGAAGTACTTCTCCCCCTCAAAAAAAAAAAAAAAAAAAAATAAAATTAAGTCATACCTAGCATAAAGTGGTGCTAATGCACATGAAATAAATTGATTTTGCCAAGGCTAAATTTGTCTAGCAGAGCCTAGACTTGAGATCATTCAAGTGCTCTCTTGAGTTATCTCATTGTATCAGTGTTTGCAGGAGAGGACCTTGAATTTGTTTCTGCCACACAAAGTTGACACATAAGAAGACAGGACTTAATTGAAACATCTCTGAGGAGTCTTCAATAAGTCCTATATTTCTTTATCAGAACAAACTTTTTATAAAGGAAGAAGTGTATAAGGATCCTTTAGGAGAGATCATGGAATGAAATGAAATTATAGTCTGCAATAAATGTAACTGTAGCCTATTATAAATATTTTCCATTTTTATATAGGAAGCTTTTTGAGGGGGAAGGTTTTACACATTAAAAATACTTTTTATTTTACATTTCATATCAGATTTTGGAAATCCATTCATACAGTGGATTTGATACACACAAGCCATAAGTTTATGCAAAGTCTTTAGCAGCAGGAGACCCTGACCTTATAGAGGTTTAACTTTTCCAGAGTGCTAACACCAAGCAAAATAATACTCTTGCTTAAATACAGTGGGGCATAGAAATTTAAACTATGAAGATCTGTCTAAGGTTGTTAGCCTTTTCTGCATGTCCCCATCTCTCCTTCAACTGCAGCTGACTTAATGTCACAGTATTTTAGCTTAATAGGGTTTGAACCCAAGCTTCCATATACGAGAGACTGATGCTCAGCTTCTTCCCACCTAAACTGAGATACTGAACTGATTAGAATCTACATTAATGTTTGCAACACTGTTTAAAACCAAGGCTGTTCATGCCTTTGTACACATAGACCCATTTTTCTCAAGAAGGGAGGATTTTTGGAATTCTAAGTGTCTGAGTCTGACTTTGTTGGGTCTGGTGGCACTGGCTTTAAAAACCATCATTCTTTTACTTCTGCAAGATTTGGTCTTTTTGCCCTGTAATGATTTATCAGGGATATAATTTTAAAGAGGAGGAATCATTTTCCACTCTCATTCAAGAACACCAATATTAATGCATGACATGAATACTTGTCCTTTCTCTCCCCAAGAACCATGTTGGCATAAATGTTGTCTGCTAGCTTCCTGCAGAGAGTAGTCGTGGTAGCCAAAGTTGGCTTAGGGCTTCACTGCCAGGGAATCAGCAGCAGAATGTGAGAAATTCATCCCGATATGTTGGACAAAGCAACAGAAAATAGGTTGTCCAGGTCCCCATTTCAGTGATCCTTTCATATGTCTTATAGTTTTTCTCTACTATGGGAAGGTGACTTTATCACCCTTATCATAGACAAGGGTGAAGGACAAGGGTGATAGACAAGGGTGTGCACAATAGTGTAATTGTCAATACCAGTTACAGTGATGTACATCAAGAATAACTCCAGTGAAGTCAAAGGGGTAAAGAGATACAGAACTGAGGAGAACAAGACTTGTGGGTTGGTCTTGATAGGCAGGATTGCAGAAATTAATCAGGTTTTCAGATAGCAAATTCATCTGTCACATAACAATAAAAAATACATTTAGAAAAAATGAAATATTACATTTTGTTTGTTAATTTTTGAGGAAATGTAACTCAAGAAGCAAAACCTTTAAGATTTTTTTTAAGCTTAGTGTCCAGTCCAATCTTGCAGATTGAGACGATTACATGTGAATCCATCATATCCTTAGAATTTAGCTTTATTAAACTTGCTCCCTTATTGCTGCACCTATTAAATTATTGCTCCTCTTCTCCTCCCCAGTTCTCCCAAAGAAACTATTCATTAAAATATAGAGAATAAAATCACTATATGTGCATTTTTCCTTATTAGCCATGCTCGGTGCCTCATCATTTGCCAAATTCATATTTCTTGAACAAGGAGGGCAAAACCAATGTGAAATGAATCTTTTTTGCTTGGTCAGATAAACATAAGACACAATGAGAGAAAGAAAGGGACAGAGAGAGCAAGACAGGGAGAAAGAAAATAAAGCAGGAAAACAGCAACACCATCCCAATGGTGATGGATAACTGAAGTGAAAGTGTCAAGATGGTATTATGTAAATTACCAAAGCAGCTGAGCAGTGCACTGAGGATCACAGAGGATGTGAACAATGTTATGGTCCCCAGGTGCCACCATGCCTTGTTATTTTTTCTTCCCTCCAACCACCCTTGGGGTAGATTCTCCCTGACCTGAGCCCTTGAAAATATCATCCAAGAAATACGTTCCTAAATAAAAGAGGTTAGAGGACATCTACAACAGTTCTATAAAGCAATAACTGCACCCTGTGTGTTGCCAGTTTAACATTCTAAAAAGTGCTTTTTACCTGCACATCTGAAGGATTTGACTTATCAAACAACCTGATTGCAAAGAGGTATCAAATTCGATACATTTTTAAACAGAAAAGGGAAAATGAATGGTGAGGGTGGAATTCAGCATCCACTAAACTATATTTTAAAGTTACTCTTTAATTAGCAAGAATTTTTTCTTTCTCATTAGACATTCTGTGTATCTGTGTTTGAATTTTTGAGTTAGTGTTTGTTTCTATGGTCACTGGTATCTATGCATTTTGCTTCTCCTTTTTGGGAGGGTTGATTTATATAAATGTTGAGGAAGATTGAAAAGTGATGATTTACTAATTAGCCCTCACTGGAAATTAGTTCTTATATGAGCTGAATGTGGGCCCAAAATTCAAAATCCCACAGTCCACTGATATACTCATAAGTTTTCAAGCCAAACATCCAAACCCTCTGCAGGCTTCTCAGGATTGTATCTTAGAAAAAAAACAAACCTCCATTGGCTTAGTTTACCCAAAACAACTCTTCAACATATCAAGGATTTCACCAAAATACTTCCTGGCAAAAAATGTTAGAAATTAAATAAAGCCTGCGAAATGTAGAGAAATATTTTCAAAATTTTCTTAGAGGGAGTTAACTATATTATTTTGACCAGATTCCTAATTCTCTTTTCATAAATTAGTAGAATTATGTTATTTTATTAGCAAGGTGCATCGAATATCATTCCACCCGGTCTAGGTTGATCTATACTGATTACATAACGAGCCAATTTCAATAGTCAAAGTTTCACAAAATTCAGGAAAACCCAAACTTGCTTCTCCTGTAGGTCCTACAGGATAATGCAGTAGAGTGTGATTCATTGATATACAAGTCAGTCTGGATGATAGAAGTTGTTTCATCACTCTTTAAAAATTAGCAGAGTCATGCAGCCCTGATAGTTCTTTGCTTTGGCACAGCATCCATAAAACTAGGCCCAATTTTCAGAGATCACTGGAATCTGCAATATCAATAATAATAAGACTAATTAGTGTTTATTCCTTCAACAGGACTTTCTTAGACTAGTAATGTAGTGTCTGCACACTTCCCAGCAATCCTATGGGCAGCCTCATGGGACTAGCAGGGGAACTTGACTACTGACACTTGTACAGGCTTAAGTTTGAAATTGCATTTAATTTGTACACCGTTATGTGATTGAGAACATAAACCTTTAGGGCAAATATAGCAGGAAGCAGGCACTCTGTTATATATATTTGAATATAAGAACTAATTTAATGGTATTCATATCTCTGGAGACTTTCTCAGGCCTTTTTGTGGCAGACTGCATTTGCCCTGTTTATGTGTGTAAGGGGGGGAGCACTTAGTGATTGGGGGTTCATGTAAGCTGATGTGAAGTCCAGAAACATTAACTTCAAGAGTGGCAATTCCTTTTCATGGGACGGGGCAGCATGAGGAAATGTAGAGTTCCTCTGGTTCAGTACTGCTTACAATTCTTTCTCAGATGTAATTTATCAGGAAGGACTACCTGATTTTGGGATCCTTTCTTTACTAGCTTTACTTCCATCTCTGTAGCTGGTTCTAAATATGCTGCTTGAAATTCATGACAAGATAAATAAACAAACTTGGGTGAAAAAGCAAGCTAAACTGGCCATGTAAAAGAACTTTATCATACCAGCCTTATCTATGGTTTTGTTGTTAATATATAGTGAGTGGTTTTGTATCCCAAGACATCTTAAAAGTACCAGGGCGTATTTTTAATGGAAAAAATTGCTTGTAAAGCTTCTATCTATTACGATTTGGTCACATTGCCTAGTCTGCTGTCTGTCTAGGCTCCTTCTACTTTTCTGAACTCCATGAGGAATAGCAATATAACCTATGATATAAGAATGCTTCTTTCTTGGTTTTCTACTATATTTAATTCAGGCTTTTCTTCATACTACTTTAAAAATAGCTCCTATAGAAAGAATATGGAAACTGAGTTTTCCTTCATGTGACTTTCCCAGTGCTATATTGTGTAAGATCTCAAAAAAACACTTAAGAGCACAAGTCCTGCTAATTGTTAATTTGGACATTCAATGGGACTTGAGTATCCACTTCACTTAATTGCTTTTGAGCAGTCAACACAGCTCTGAGAAGTGGCAGACATTTGTGACCAGATTTACTCCTACATCCTGGGTCCAATTTGTCAAGAGCAAAAGAATCACTCACAAACTGCTATTGACTCTCAGTTGTTCAGCATTTTTGCAGAACCTTGACTACCTATTGCCAGAGCGTTTGGCTTTTATTTACAGAAATAAATAGATACAGATTTTTTTATAGATCAATGTCCTATTTCCTTCATTTTAAAGCATTTATTTTAAAGTGAGGTTTCACTGACAAAAAAGAAAAAATGGAGCTTCTGGCAGTGTAACAGTAATAACTTTCATTCGCATTGTGTCTTTCATCTCAAGTGATCCCAAAGCACTTTACTAACTTAACAAGCTTGAAACACACTATATTAAATGCTACACATAGGGATCACTTCATTCACCACTAAAACAACCACTTATGTGGTGAAATGAGCCAACTGTTTAAGGGCTCAGTTCTGCAAGGTGTTGAGCTCTATTAGCCTGATACAATGCCTGAAGACAAAATAAAGACTCCTAAAGATTTCATTGGGCATTGGATTAGAATTTACTACAATCTTCCATCAAAGTATTTAGGATCATGCTTAAGTTAAGCACTTGAGCAGTTTCATTGACATTAATAGAGCTTGAAGTTGCTTGAAGATGCTTAAAGTTGAGCTTGCAAGTTTTTGAAATAGGACCAGGTGTCTTAATTCTGCGTAGTATAGATCACAGTAAGAGCATTGACACAGCTTAGAGAAGCAGAAAACAAGAACTGAAAACACCCTAATTCATTAAGTACACCGCCAAAATTAGATAGTGCAATTTAAACACCTTTACCAAACACATGATCAAACCAACATGAAAGAATAATTGTTAGTCCACTCCTTGAAACATTTATGCATTCATTACATACCAGTAAGTTTATGCTGTTACCTCTGCTTTATTAGCAGTACCTTATTATTTGGAGACTGCAAAATTAAGAATCTTTTTGTGTTTTCAAATCATAGATTCCTCTAATGTAATTCAGTAATGCATTACTTTTCTTCCTACACTTGTAGTTGGATAAAAAAGCACCTCCTATATTCATTTATTAATTAAAGAAAAGTAGGAAAGAATAAGCCTATGAATTGAAATAAACAATTGGAAAGAACTATAGCAAAGCAACTGGAGAAAAAAAATGTGGCTGCTCAGTTTAGTATTAGGCAACTCCAGGGATTCTACTTCTCAGTCTCAAAGACAGTAAGGTTTTGTGATACTAGAAAAGATAGTAAGTCCAGGTCAGAGCTGGGACAGTAACAACCCTTCTTCATAACCTGACTGCACCCTT
This sequence comes from Psilopsiagon aurifrons, assembly GCA_025447955.1. Lineage (NCBI taxonomy): Eukaryota > Metazoa > Chordata > Aves > Psittaciformes > Psittacidae > Psilopsiagon > Psilopsiagon aurifrons. The sequence continues at coordinate 42,015 of JAOEHY010032576.1, read as the reverse complement.
CCATGTTAACATACTGTGAACTGAGCACAAGTGACAAAACCAATCCATCACTGCACCGCCAACACAAAGAAGAATAGAGAGGTTAACAGAAATTGATGACATCCCCGCTTGAATTTTACACTGATTCGGCCAGCTTTACGATTGAAACAGACAAAGATTTATAGTCCAAGCTAGGACGCTGGCTCTCCTTGATTGCCTTGATTTTTTTTTTTACGCGCTTCTGCATATTTATTTCCAAGCTCATCACAGGCTTGTATCATTAGAATGCTGATTTGATTTTACATTCCAAGAGGAGTAGACATTATGCAGCCATTTGCATGATGTGAGAGAAATCACCATAACAGTTTGTGATATCGGCAACCAAAATGATCTCTAATGTTCACCTGCATAAGCAGGATTGTGTAATTTTTTTTTTTTTTCTGAAATTCAGATTTTTTACTTTTGCTTCTCTATCTGTGAAAAAAAAAAATAAAATAAAAAGAGGGGAATTATTCCATATCCTGTGGATGAGAAATTGTGTTTTGTCATGCCTCCAAGGGCTACAGAGGTATTGAGCTTTTATGAATTTGTTTGATATCAGGGCTGAGTGTTACGAGTTCCAACACAAATTTTTTTCCCCATGACATTATTACTGAAAGCTTTTATCAGTTCATTGCGACCAAAAATTGATTATTATCCTTGACATTTGATGGATAGCTTTCATAAAAGTATATTTTTCATTTTTTTTTATGTGTGTGCGTAAGTCTGTAAAGTTTTCTTAGGAAGGCTCTATTTTCTGAAAAGGAAAAAAATCAAGGAGCAACCACTTACTCTATGGAGTATTCTTGTATCGACATTATCTTTGAAAAAGTTAAAAGTGAAGCAACAATCCTACTTCCTTACAGCTTTGTCTGCTTGAACACTAGGAAAATGTACATTCATATAGCTTAGAGATAAATTTGGATTAGTAATGCAACTGCTCTCTACATACCTGAAAAGGGGATTTTCAAGTGCTTGAGACAGAGGTATTGATAGCCACTTTATAGATAAGGTTAATTCAGGCGTTTGTCTTTGCCAGATTCTAATACCTCTTCAGAGTTGTTATACTTTAAACAAACATTCAGCAGGTGCCTGACAGAAGAACTAAGCTGCCTTTAAATAGTTTAACACTTGTTTATTGCATTCTAGCGGCAAGAAGCAATAGGACTCGACTCATTCTGAACAATGCCAGGAGCTGAAGTTAATGGTGATTCAATTACAGTCCCTCACAAATGGGAATATTCACCTCTGTGTGTGCATTAGTGTTGATGGGAGCTCTGTGCTTGTCTTGGGAGGAGAATATACTTTAAAAGAATGTGGCAGAACTGTTTTCTTCTGGAGGAGCAGGAAATGGCTGCTCTCCCTGGTTGCCATTCTCAATGACTGGTTCATAAGAGTCTTCCCAAGGACCCTCTCTGAAGGAAAAGGTGTGAAGATAGATGGTGAATTTTAGAGAAATTTGTGAAGACAGAAAGCCAGCCAGAGGCCAGAGCAGCCATTCACTAGAGAAAAGGGTCTTTAGAGAAGATAAGATTGGTTATTGTAACAGATTTGAACCTTTTGAAGCAAATGCTGTTGTCAGATCAATTGAGAAAAAAAAAAGGTAAAAGAGTTTTCTGAACTCTGTGCCAGTTTCAGACATTTGGTAGTTGTTGAGATAGGGGAAATCAGCAATTAACAGTAAAAAGAAAACTTAGCATTGCCATTACTGTTGCATAGATGCCATAACATATTCTAGGTGATGGACTGGATGGTGGAGGGGCAGTTACATCATAAGCATGAAAGAGAGTAAAGAGGAAGCTACCTACAAGCCTCAGTCCACCATAAAAACTGCGGAATGTGCCCTGTACTAAGAGAAGTGATTAAATGTCTGCGGTTTTCTTAATTCCCTCCCCCAGACTTTCCACCTCTCTCCACTCTCAACAAGTCTGTCCTGGGGGCAGGTTATGGGGCAAGTTCACCAAATAGGGACAGTATAAATGTCAGCAATTCTGTAGGAAAGGAAGAATTCCCCAGTGTATACTTTGCAGCTGTTCTTAGAATGAAGGCTGATGATCACAACAACAATGAAACAGGCTTTGTTACAGTAGTACTGAGAGGAAGGGGACTGAATAACAGTTTTAAGAAAAAAAAATAAGTAAACTTTGAATATGATAAAGTACTTCATTCATGATAATTTGCAAAAATGTTCAAAGGAATTTCAGACAGATGGATAAATCTTGAAAGAATGAAAAAAATCAGGTCTATGGAAGAAAATGGCAGTTGTGCCACCGTTTAAGGGCACATGCTTCAGTAGACTGTCAGCTGGTTAAATGGCTATGGAGCAACTAAGTAAAGGTGATGGAAAATGAAATCAATGAAGAATTAAAATAATGGCAATATACATGCTGTCAATCAACACAGCTTGATGAAAAATATTGTCAAATAAACTTGCTCTTTTTGATTGAGTTTATGATTTCATTGGTAAAGATTTCTGTAAGGCATTTGATTTCATTTTGATTTAAAAATACTACAGATAGTGAATTCATCAAAACCTTTCTAACTGATAGTTTTTACAAAGGAATTCTAACAAAAAAAATAATCCATCTGCTTTTTTCCCATTGAATTTCTCCCCTGATTCAAGTCACAACCTGATCTGTGATGTGTAAAATTATTTGCATATACAAAAACAACTATATAGTAAAAAATGAGAAAGATACATCTGATGAGCAGCCTAAATATTATAATGAGCTAAACTTGCTTGAGGATTTTTTTATTATTATTATTATTTCATTTATTTTAACTCTTCTAAAAGCAGTTATTACATATCTAGAAATCAAGACTGTATAATTCTTTCTGAAAGAGAAACTAATTTTGGAAAAGAGTATCAGAAAGTTGGAAATTTCAGGGGATTTATATGATGCTGCAAAACTGAGAGCCCCTATCAATACTCAGATCTGGAGCGACAAAGAGTGAGGAGCTGATGATTAACCAGTGGAATAATTTATTTCAGGATTTCATGGCTTTTCCAGTTCTCGGTGTTTAACTCAAAATGAAAAGCTTCGAAAAGATATGTTCCTTCTTACCAGCAGGCCTGATGCAAGAAACAGATAGGGTCATAACTGTTCACTGCTGAGTTTAAATTATCTCTGAATTGCCAGCTTCACCAAAAGAAAATTAAAAATGCGTAACTGCCTATGTGTTTCATAAACAAAAAGTATTGCATAAATTGAGGTGCCCAAACTGGGCACTGAAGGCTCACAAAAGACACTGTTAAGAGTACCTAAATGCCAGTTTTAGGGCCAAATGCAAATGTATTGCAATGCAATGTGGTCTGAGTATTCTTGTATGAAATGTTCTCACTATTTGCATTTTAAAAATTGTTTTTCTTTGTTTTCTTCTTTCTCCTGGTAGGGTATTTTATTTGCTGCTTCCAAAAAGGCAAAAGCATATTACTTTTCCAGCATTAAAATATATTTCATGTTATGAAAACAGGGTGGTACTACTATTGGACATGAAGCCTTGGCTCCATTAGGCTATGCACTTACTACATGTAACTTTCTCCAGTGACTGGACTATATTTACCTGGTGGGTTAACCTATGCAGAAGCCAGGCTGCTACCTAGCCATACACTCCCTCTGCTTAGCTGGACACGGGGTAGAAAAGAGGATAAGAAATGTCATGGATTGAGATTAAGGGAGTGACATTTCTAATCAGCTACTGTCACTGGCAAAACAGACTCAACTTGAGGAAAAGTAATTTATTTTTTCTGCCTATTGAAATAAATTTAGATAATGAGAAACAAAAGACAAACATTAAAACAACACCTTTCTTTTTGCAATCTGCCCACAGAGACCATTCCTGTAGTGTTCATACTACCAAAACCTTGCCAGATACACCCAATATAATACAAAAAAATACTAGTCTAACAAGTTTGAAATAGTAAGAGGAAAATATTTAAGTTGTATGATGCTGTTGCTTTTTTATTTTCTGTTAATTCATAAGACACCTGGCTAATTTTCTGAAGAACACTCTTTTAAGCAAACTCAATGGATATGATTCTCTTTTTATATTACCATTGAAACTCTTTAAAAAAAAAAAAAAAAGAAAGCTTGATGTTAGTTTTATAAAACCAAAATTTGTCTTGTTTCTTCATTTTGTTTATTTTAATACTCTCATAATACAATGGAAGATCATGGTTTTATATCATTTCTATTGCAATTATCCATTTGCTGTGAAACTGATAAAACAAACAAACCCTTGGTTTGGTTCTAGATACAATTCTATTTAGACTACTAAATCATTGCTGTATATTCAAGTGGATATTGTAGACTACAGTATTAGATTCTTGGATAGATCTTCCTGTCAGCAATCCATTAGATGTGATGAATCCAGTAAGACACTAAGGTGCCATTCATATTAGAAACATGTGGAGTCTGGAATATCTGTGGTATAAAGTCTTTCCAGAATTTTAAAATTTGTCTGCCAGCAGGAGTGATTCCACAGAAAAGAAATTATGGTAGAGCAAAGACGGGACCTTTGAGTCACTCAGATATCTTGCTTCAGAAAATTAGAAAGATTTGTTTTGATTTCAATGTTTGAGACTTTGTTAAATTAGAGCACTCATCATTCTGTTATGATTATAATTTGACAAATTATTTCTAATTGAAAAGCCAGTTTCCATGAAAACCTGAAATGTCTAATATAATACAAAAAAAAAAAAAAAGCAATCTCAAAACTGTCAGAAATTTTCCTTGCAATCGCAAGCAAAATCCTAGAAATATCAATCCCATCTCACAGAGCATTTCTGTTTCGATAGCGATATTTTCCAGTGAACCGCAAATCCATCTCTAAATGACTCTAACCATACTCTCACAAATTTCTGTATTCTTCATTATCAGCTGCCAATTTGGTCCATTCTGTGAACAAGGTACTAAGCTTAACAAGTAGGCTTTAGAATTAGGCATAAACATAGAAGCAAACAGAATAAGCATTTCCCAATTAAAGTGTTCTTGTTTTGGTATTGTTGTTTTGGGTTTTTTTTCAGTTGGAAGACAGTAAGACTAGGTTTTCAGGATAAATTAGCTAGCACGTTGAATTTAAGGAAGTCATTCATTGACAAAATGACAGTACTTTACACTTAGTTTGATTTCTGTGTGCATCGAAAGCAGGCACAGGTAGGAAGATACCAACAGCCTGAAATATTTGTGCTTTCTGTGAGAGGATTAATGAATTTATTCTCACAAATAAAAGTAAATCAAGTTTAAACTATGAAGTAGGAGGCTATTCTGAAAGAAAGAATAATAAAATACAAATAAATTCTTCTCCATTGTTCTGAGTGAATTATGCACATTACTCCAAACAGATTTTGTTGAGGTGATTTAGCCATAATCCACTTGTTTTGTGCTTGCATGCCTAAATTTTATGTATCATATGTGCAAAGTTGGATAAAAGACTATTTCTGTGATATAAATATGCATATGCAAAGCCAAGTACTGTAAGATTGAATCATCTCTATATATTCTGTAACAGGAAAATAAAAAGATGACAGGGAGCATCAAATTAACTTATTTTACTAGCTTCTCCCTCAAACACATTTTTAAAAGTGCAAAACAATGTAATTTGTTGTGGCATGCTACTCCCCGTGTTGCTATTAAACTATCCAGGTGATGCTCTCTTGGGAATCCACTCTGAACAGAGGCCTAATTCAAGACTGGATCACAACATCTGCACCAGATAGAATTTGTCATCTTCTGTCTTCAAGCCCATTGGCTGTTGCTTAGCAACTGGCCAATCTCACAGGGCATTTGCCATGACAAATTAGTAGCGTTGTTACTATGACAACCAGCTTTGTTACTTAATTAAGTTGATTTGAATCAGAATTGGCTTTCAGGGAAACAAGTGTGTTGTATGAAGTAGTAAACACGATCTTGCAGCTAGCCATTCATGCTTTGATGCAGTAGTCCCTAATATCAACAGTATCAGGATGAAATCCACAATCAAGACCTGAAATCACTGTGGACAGATTTACTCAAAATTTTCATTTCCTTTTCCAGATTTTTAGAGCACTCTGGATATATTTAGACATTTCCCAGGAAAAAAAAAAAAAAAAAAAAGGAACCCGAACCTGAGGCTGCCCTAGTTTCCTGATTAACGCTTTAACAGTGTGAAGAGGGAATGTACTGCTCTTTTAACAAACAAATGTGAAGCCATGTTGCACAGCTTCAGATACAAAAAGGAAGAAAGATCAGACTATGCAGGGTAAAGAGCTAGGAATGGATTTTCTTTACATTCTTTCTATTTCTACTCCCGTGGCATTTTGACTGTTACTTTGGGAGTCTCAGTGTTTGCCATAATATATGGCTCTGCCTGGCTCAGGGAAGTGAGGGAAATCCCTTCTTTTGATACGTCAAGCCCAAGAATCACAAAATTAAAATAAGGCAAGCTAGAAATTCTGATTTCACACTACTGGCAAATTTCTTTTAACAGAAACACCTACACACATTTAATTAGGTTTACTACCCTTCTTATCCTCTCTGCAGACTGACAGAGGCTCAAGATTAACATATTTATATCTTACATACATTTAATGAATGAAACCTACACTTTAAGTATGAGTACAGCTGTTTCAGACTTCAGATATGCAATCTCACAGTTTTTCAGTTTATCTCTATTTTATCACCAGTAACGTATGGGTGGCTGCTCTTGCTGCCCTGATCTTCTTGCAAATTTAACTGCACAACTCAAGTTGCATTTTTCTTATAAAATATTAAATGAATTGCTCAGAATGATTTGAGATTTCTCATTATGTTTGACTGATTTAAAGCTTGAATGTGCTGTTTTGCATGAATGTTCCAAAGCTTAACACCTATGTAAACAATTAAATGGGAAACATCAACCCAGTGGTGACTCACATGGGAAACTGCAGAATGTTGACAAATTCTAAATTGCAAGGTGCTGTGTGGTCTTGCTACATTGTTTGCGTGCTATCTGTAATTCACTCCACTATCATTAGAATATGCAGACAGACGACTAAATCTCTCTGAAGTAGATTTTTATTTTTTTAGACTTTATTAGCAGAGTCTCACTTTTTAAATCCACTTGTTTTGAAAGTCTGACTTTGTTCAGAAGCTTCTGGAAAAATTAGCCATTTTAAAGAAAGAAGAAAAAAATATGTAAGTACCACTAGCAAAATCAGCTAAAACTGTCTTTCACACCTCTGAACAAATTCATGCAAAGCATTTTTCTCCTTAAATTGTTTTCACCGAACTTAGTAATTGTGAAAGCTGATTTACAGCAATGCACATAAAAGTTCCAAATACTTTAACATCTTCTTCCAGTAAATATTATTGCATTATATGTATTACCCTGATACAGTTCTTTCCTCTTCAAAAATCCTGTTGAAATGCCAGGTTGTCCTTCTCATTGTTAGAGCAGAATTAATAATAGGAACTGACATCTTTACTATACAGAAGGAGAAACTGTTGAGGAAAAATTAAGTAACTGTCAAAAGTTCAGAACTCAGAATCACTGTTCATATGTCCGCCACACACATCAATATTATGCTTCAAGTCTGACCAGCTAAAATTACCATGAAAGAAAACATTTCTAAAAGCTGATTTTCAAGTTTCTTTTAATGAAAAACTCCTTTATATTGTCTAGGGGGCTATAACTGAAAGAAAATCTATTAGAAGAAAAAAAAATTCTGATGAGAGTTTGTCTTTTGGTGTATTTCTCTTGTATTTTTCTAAGTCTGACCGTTGGAACAATACATCATTAGAAATAAGTTGTTTTCTGAAAAATAGTTATCAATGTTAATAATAGAAAAGTCTAAGGAATTTAAGTGGAAAGGAAGTGTGGAGTAAAAGTATATTCAAGGGATACATGCAAGTCTAAAACAGGGTGGTGTTTCAGAGTATCCACATGTTGGACAAGTAATTAGAAGAAGCTGAAAAGCCATGCATAAGAAGTCAGGAACAGAACAGTTTGGGAAAAAAAAAAAAAAAAAAAGGTATTAACTTTTTTAATGCATCAGAGAACTGAGCCAAGGAGCAATAACTCCTCTCTTGCACGGCTTACTGCTTACTTCAGTCACCAACAGCAATCAGCATCATTCAATCAAAGTAAATTTTTGAGAAAGGGTAACCATTTCTCTCCAAGTGAGAGGAATAGATATGTCTGCAATTTTTAAACATTTAAAAGGAAAAGGTAGCAATATGGTAAAAATTTGGATTCCTTCCTAAGAGTATTTGGCCTTCAGGGATCATGAACTAGACCAAATGTTAGGGGATTAGCAAAGTCAGAAATTTAGTAGTTGAGGAACCTGTACAGATATCACTCACCACAGCATGGGGATTCTGTGTTCAGACATAGAGTGTAGAATTACATTGGGTTTAAACACCCAGTTTCATTACTGTTATCTTCTCCTACAACATAAACACAGCAGTATTTGTAACATGTCACTGGTGAATTCAATGATGGTATGGTCCCAGAAACAGGCTTTCTGGTTGACAAGCAGCTGCTCAATGGCAAAAATGTGGCTAAAAGAGTCCTTCACTACCGTGGCCACTTCACAGTGTAAGGGGTTAGGTCAGTCCAAGGGTGGCTGGGACAGAAAAATTGTCTAACACCCAACACGATTAGTTATGCTACTTGCCCTTGGGCAAAGTGGGCAGATGCTTGCTAGATGTTATCCGTTCTTATTTTAGTAGATATGTTAAACAGCAAAAAAGCTTTAACTTGGCTTAGTCATAGTTAATGGATGTCACAGTTTTCTAATTTATTTTTTTTTTTAAATGTTTCAAGGATAAGTTAGAGCAGGAATTTTAAAGTATGGCACACTGTTTTCAGTAGTTTGTCATCAGTTATTACCCTTTTCAGTCCCTCCAAAGAAATAAAAGGGTAGGGGCATACTTTTATCTTCAAGGCTAGTGAGTGCTATTACATTGAAAATGAATGCTTCAAGACCCTTCTATAATGATTAACTTCATATTCCAAGCAAGAAACTTTTCTCTTTTGGAAATGCTTTAATATTCTTCTGTGACTGACTATCCTGATTCACTGTAGGAAAAGATGGGTTACCGTTATTTTCCCTACCCAAGCTTTAAGATTAAAGATACAACTGAGCAATTGAAAACATGTCCCTTCTCTCCTCCATGAACAGTGACAGATCTGAACCATGCAAATATAAACAGATGGATCAGAACTAATTCTGATCTTTCCCAAGGCCTGGGAATTAGCACTATGAACCATTAAGACTCTTATCATGAATACAAACTGCTATTGTACTAGGCACTGTGCAAACACAGTGTAAAATGCACAAAGTTACAAATCTGAGATAACAATACCGGTCATATAAGTAAAGGGAAAACAAGAAAACAATGAGTAATTAGTAGTCAATGTGCTATCCTTCAGTCATTGCACGTTATAGAATCAATGTTTGAAAAGCAGTGGACCTAAAAGCTGATAAATGTCATTAAAGGAAAGTGAAAGATAATAAATAGTTAGGACTAACTTTGCAAGTAAGAGCATCATGGTTTGTCATGGGCTATAAAATTGCACATTTTAAAAAACTGTAGAATCCCAGTTGTAGAAACTGTGATCGGTTATTATGAAAGCTGACAATAGTTTTAACCACAAATAAATAAGAAAGGTTGCGTCTCAATTAATAGTATTTGGATGTAAAGAATAAGGGTATCAGAGATGAGCCAGGTTTCAAGCCTGAGTGACATGTAAGATGATGATGAATCTGATGAAAAAGAAGAAAGAGTAGAGAATTGTTTCCTTTTAAGTCTATAAAGACAAGCAAATGCAAGATGATGGTTACATCGCTTGAAATGAATGAGGTGACCAAGATCTGTGATTTAGAGGAGAAGAAGAATATCAAAGAGCAAGACATACTGCCATAAGCTGAAAGTGAGTGTGAAACAATAGACCAGAGAAGAGATGAAAAGGAGAATTAGAGGAAACAGGAAAACAGTTAAGAGCCAGGAAGACAAGACTTCAAGTGTGGGACTGATTACGCTGGTGAGAGGAACACAATTAAACCTGATCGTACGTAGAAAATGATGCCAGCTTTGTAAATACCTGGGTGCCTATGAAGCGCTTGCTAAAATTTTTTAGTGGCATAATTCAGATCATAATTGACCTGGTATTTATTAGAACAAGCTTATGAGAAGACATAACTGTATAAGAGAAGGCTTAACCTAGAGCAGGTAGAAGTCTTGAATCATCAAGAATCTGGAAAAGTTGACGATCTTTCTTATCAGACTTCACCAATTAAGAATTTTATTTAATTCTACTGATCCTCATATTATCCTCTAACATTAAAAAGAAAAAAAATAATTATAAATTGTGCCAATATCAAAGTGACACATTGCTAGGTCACTAGTTTTTTTTTTCATGCATCCACTTCTTATTTGTAATATGACCTCGCAATGATAACCACACAAACATATATATGCAAATACATCTGCGCATAAATATACACACACAATGCTATAAAGATGACTTGCAAGATCTACAAATAAACATCAAATTTACTGAGGAAGTAAATGCAACCAAGACCTATCACCCCAGTTTTCTTTTATTGTAGCTTTTACTCCATTGTGCAATACAGTGGAGTAAAAAAATGTATAAAACTTTGCAATTTCTTAATGAACCTCAAAACTATGCATCTTTTTCTTACTCTTTACAAAGCACTTAATAAATATTATATTATATCAAGGAAATATATCTGAAGGCATACTCTTTTAAATAGAGCAAAGGAAAGGACAAAGTTAAGATTGAATGCATGACACTGAAAGGAAATGATGTTGAGTGATGACGGATTGCATTGCAGTTAGGACTGGATGCATGTTTTCATTCACAGAATCACAAGGCTGAAAATGACCCCCAGAGGTCAGCTAGACCATCCTCTGCCCTAAGGCAAAACCAGCTAGCTATATCTATGTCATTCCTGACAGTTGCTGGGTCATCTGCAAATGACGGAGATTCCAGAGCTCTCAGACACTCTTTTCCCATTGTTCCAAGGTTTTCTGTTAGAAGACATTTCATACTGTCCAAATGTTCTAAGTCCTAATTAAGCCTATTGTATCTTACTAGTCATAAGGGGATCTATTAATTTCTATATTTATTTAGGGTTTTTTTTCAGGAATATTCTTTCAAGAATAAATTTGAAATGGGGTATTAACTTTATGTCAGGGCTGGACAGAAAATTTCTGCTAAAATATTTTGTATTTTTACAGTTATTTTAAGAAATTATTTGGAGGTGGGACCTTAAAGGTGAAGGAAGAAAGATAGATTTACAGCACAATTATTTTTTTCTTTTATGTTCACTGAAATAAACTTCTGATGAGTTGTAGGAACGTAGTGTAAATTCAGGAGGGACATAATAAAAACAGTATATTTTTACATGAAATATAGCATTTCAAAATATCATGGAGATGACTTAGGTTTATATTGAGATCTGTATCCATGTCTTCAGCTGATACACATCACTGCCCACTGGCAACCACAGGGAGCAGAGAGCAAAGAGCACCCTGAGGAAGTGCTGCACTTCACTGTTGTGGTCAACCAAATACCTAGCGGCGGTGACCTCACGCTTGACTTTTTAGGTTCTTGTGGCTGTAATTAACATCACAGAGGCTTTCAGGTAGCATGCTGAGCAGGGTCTTGGCAACCACTGATTTATAAAACACAACGACTGCAAATAGCTACTCTAAATTTAGAGACACTGAAACAGCCTGAACACATTCACATTTCAACACATTTTTTTTTTTTTTTTTTTTTGTACAGAGTCCAGCACCAGT
>JAOEHY010032576.1:11444-30108 GCA_025447955.1 Psilopsiagon aurifrons | reverse complement strand
CTTAAACAGGGGAAGTTTAGATTGGATATGAGGAAGAAGTTCTTTACTGTGAGGGTGGTGAGGCACTGGAATGGGTTCGCCAGGGAAGTTGTGAATGCTCCATCCCTGGCGGTGTTCAAGGCCAGGTTGGACATAGCCTTGCGTGGCATGGTTTAGTGGGAGGTGTCTCTGCACATGGCAAGACGGGTGGAACTGGATGATCTTAAGGTCCTTTCCAACCCTAACTACTCTATCATTCTATGATACTCCTACACTAGTAGAGTGTAGTAGGAGCAGCAAGTAGAAATTTCATATGAAATTTTGTAGAAATAAGATCGTGCTTGGTTAAAAGTTGAACCCACTCATGCCAGCCTGAATTTCTGTCTGAGGAGGTAGATGCAGCTAATGCTACCCATGTAGTCCCTCCAGCAAAGTATCCTACAGTTCAAGGGCTAGCAAATTCTTTCATTTGAGGATGTGAGGCACTGTCTGCTTCCTTAGTGCCAGGTTGATATTTTTTAATTTTTTTACTTATTGAAAACTAGAATAAGAACCATTTATCTAATATAGAAGAGACTATCATGAGATTGGAATTAGCTGTAAACAAAGGCTGTAATTCAGCTAAGACTACGTAATAGCCTGTTGGAATGATTTGATGCTTCTTCTGTTCTTCCTGTAGTTCATGGTCTCTTTTGAAATTTGTTAAGAATCTTCCTCCTATAAATTTTTCAAAGCTGAACAGTGGCCTCTCTATCTTTACTGAGTTGTGTCCGCATAGAGTGAAAACTGAGCAATTTCATGCATTTATAGGTGTGCAGCTGTAAAATCAGTTACTTTGGATTACAAATAATGATCATTCTGCAGAATATATCCTGTGGTGAGATGGGAAGTCTGTGTGGTCATTGTGGTTTTACCTAGAATGTATAGTATTAACTGTATTAAATTTTGTCATATTAGAGTTGTAGGAAAGCAAAGCTATTTGCTTATATGAAATTATTTTAGATGGGTAAACTGGAAAACAGCAAAGCGTAGGTTTGGGAACTGTATTTCTGAGGAGAAAATTTCTGCACCTTTATTATTGCAGAACAGAGTGCTGAATTCCTGTCTCTGTGCTTGAATTGTTAGTGTTTTGCACACAAGAAGTCCTGCTGTGTGGGAAGTGGATGAGAAGCAAAAAAGGACATTGTGCTCTGGGGCCGAATTTTTAAAATTGCCATAAAAGATGTATAGATGGAAACATAAGTTGCTGGGAAGGGAAGCAGAGCTTCCCTGGTTTGTGCAGGCAGTAAGACACTTCTGAGTGTGTTTGTTCAGAAGACATGCTGGGGGGGGGGGAAAGCCCTGTGAATGTTTTCTCAGTAAAGATGCCTTTCCAGGAGAGCTCAGAGACTGATCCCAACTGTTTATGCAAGGAAGCTGCCACTCTGTCAGAGAGCACTGTTGTGACTGCAGCGTGTGACAAGCCACAGAATTTTGCAGATATTTTGTTTTGCTCTGAAGCACAACAAATTGCTTTCACAAATTCGTGTTTCTGATTAGAATGTGCGTGCTTTGGTGTCTCAGGGCAGCGAAGATGCCATTAACAGTATTAGATAGGTGCAAACTGCCATGATGTGCTGTCTTCAAGAGTAAAACTCTCACAATGAGAGATGTCCTCCTAGAGTGACAGTGAGAAAGTGAACACTATATGTGAGTAGCAGCATGGGGAGTGGTGAGCACTGGTGTATGGTAGCCCCAGAGGACACCTCAACCACTATATGCTGAGCAAAGCAGGCGTTTTCGTAGCTATACTTTTTAGAAAAATGACAAGAATTTCAGAGCTGTTGCATATAGTAGGGAATCCAAGAGAGTGTCAGCGGCAGTTGTACCTTATGGTGAATATGAGCAGTATGAGGTTGAGTTCTTCTGCTACTGCTGAGAAAAGTGTTCAGGTCACTGTAATATCAGACACTTTGGAAATAGTGGGTGATTCTTCTATCTAGGTCTGTGGTGGAGATTGTGATTTCTCACAGAGTGAGAATAAGGTGATGGGAATTGCAAGACTGAATTAATTGTGGTAGGATGATCCTAGGAACTTCATTAATGTTCAAGCTTAATGTGTTTGCCATGTCTGAAAGTACCATCTTTGCTAGTGCTGCTGATGAAAAGTTCTTCCTGCATGTGGCCTGGGAGTTGACAGTAATGTTGAATTTGACATACAGCTGCGAAATGTTACCTTATGGGCAAACCAGAATAGCCTTTTTCAAAACACTTTTAAGTCAAGGCTCATTTAAAAGTCACAAGGCTTTCTTAATAGTGTCAGGCTTGGGCTGATGCTGTAAACCCTCCAGGGAGCAAAGCACTGATTTACTGATGCTAGTCAGGTTTGGGGTAAGAGTTGGCTGCAGTCCATCTGGCTTGCCTTGCTTGTGGAGTGAACGTACTTTAGAACCAAGCTCATCTGGGATCAGCAAAAAGCTCCTTGACCAGCACAAGCAATAAGGCAGCTTGCCAGGAGCTCATAATAGATGAGAGCATCCCCTTGTTGGAGGAGAAGACTGTGATGGTTATTCAAGCAAATACAGTGTGTTTTCTTTTGGTATGCAAATATGGTTATTAGCCCTTGATGGAGAAGTGCTGAGTACTAGTGCTTTTAGTGGTTCAGGTCATGAACTCATGTACAAGTAACAGAAATTACCATCTTGGATGTCATTAACTATTGAAGTATGTCATCAATTATTGAAGTATGTCATCAATTCCTCTGCTCTGTTTTTTACTGCTAAAATTTGCTGTAAGGGAGTGTGCAAATACACATGACAGAGCAAGCACCTGCCCATTCACATGCGTGTAATATTTTGTCCAATATGTAAAAAAAAAAAAAAATCACTGTAGTATTATTTGCTGCTGTGCCTCCTCCAAACTCTTTGGGGAAATTAATTAAAAGTGCTGCCATCTGTTTATCTTACGTTTAATATCAAGGGCAAAAAATGAGTTCTAGCAGTTTTGAAGCAGCATTATATAATTCTGTTTTTAAAAATGCATGCTAAGGATACTGTGAGTATGAGTGCATTGGTCCCACTTTTGGGATTGTTGCAATGCTTTTTCAACAACATTTTAGTCTTTTTATCTTAAAAGAAATCAACTCCATGTGGAATCTATGAGTGACAATCACTGGATGGAGATGGCATTCTCTGGGAGAATTATTTTCTTCCAGAAAAAACACCAGGCACAGCAGCACCTGATTCTTGCTGAGCTCCAGTAGCAGCTTCATTGGCAGCTTCAAAGTTGAAGTCAAGTTTGTCTAAGGCTGATGCTGATAGATTCCCTGGACTCTTTTGCATTCTCTTGGATGTGAATTTCTGGATTTTGTCTTTGAATTACTGGAGTTCATCTGAAGTTCTGTCCCCTTTGAGCAAAAAGTTGCTCAAAAGAGAAGGTCTGTGGGTAGCTTGTTCTGAAAGGGGATGTTTCTGGAAAAACACACACCGAGTACCACTGGTTCATATTTCATTTTGTTTAAAAGTACTCTGTGGTGGAAGAAACAGCTTTCCTAGTTCAGACAACTGTTGTTTTGGTTGTGTTTGTTTGGGGTTTTTTTATTTTCTTTTTTTTTTCTCCATTTTTCCCCTTTTTTTAAAAAACAAAGCTGAAGACAGGTAATCTTGCTGGTACAAATTGTGATAGAAGAGCACATGAGGAAACCTCTGTCACCAGTTGTACTTTGGTTTCTCACAGTATAAATTTGTAGTAGAATTAACTTCTTATTTCCTCAGTGTAAAATTAAGATGATTTTGCTCTCTGTGCTACATTATTTTCTATATTTCACTTTGATTAATAAAGAAGACAGAATTCTCACCCTGTAGGTGATGTCTTGTAGTTCTTGTAATATATGGCAGATGTTGAATATTGAGGCTGTACAAGGGAATAATTGGATATTAGAGAAAATAAATAAGAGTGGGGCAGGGGACTGAAGAGGAAAGACCTCAGGGTAAGCAAGCTCCTTCCAATGTACTGTTTAAGCTTTAATGACCCATATACAGATTTTAGCAACAAACTAATGGCCAACTAGAGGAATTAAAGGCCTCGGGTGATGATCTGAACAGCAAAAGCTGGCATAGAGGTCGTAAATCCTGTTACGGTTGGACACAGGCTCTGCTAGGAGGGAATTTTTATGTTCTCAGCCTCTCTGCATGTATGCTAATTTGACAGGGTTTCAGGGAAGAGCTGGTGAAAGTCCAATGGGAACTTCTTTCGGGGTTCCCCCATGTTAAAAGTTCTCATTTGTGGTCAGAGGTACTTTTCAGAGCAATTGTTTGTATCCATACCTTTTTCCAGTAGCAAACTTTTATTGTTGTCCTTTAAAAAACACCCCAAACATACCCAGATCTCTCTGAGCTTTACTCCAAGAAATTCTGTGAATTCTAAGATGAGGATCATATGAAAATTGTGTATGGCTCTTCCTTTGAGAAAAATGCTTTTACTTAATTTATGGAATGTCAGAAGTTACTAGAAATGCACTGATCATTTGTTTTAAAATAATAATTGTAATTGCAATAGCTGATTTGCATCTCAGTGGCAATGTGTTCAGAGCACTGGAAAGCTTCTTCTGCATTGACTCCTTGCATAGTGTGAGTTGGGGAGTGCAGGCCAAAGCAAGTCCTTTTGAAACATTTCTTCTCACCTCTTCAGCCAGGTTGAAAGGTTAACTGTTTCCTGGTCATGGAGCTTTTTTTCAGGTTTGCTATCCTGACATCAAAATATCTGTGATATGCTCACTTTGAAGCTTCGTTATGGTGTTTTCCTGTTTGCTATCTGCCTTCTTGCTAGCATGAACTCCAAAGTTTTGCTGCTGAGGATGCTTGTAGGGGAACACTGATTGAGCCAGATGCCATTTGCTATTGTGTTGCTTTCTAAGTGGTCGGCTTGTCAGATTGAGCTCTTAAAAAACAGCATGAGAGATCATATGTACTTACCCTAATTCGAAGCCTGATGACCCCGGGAGTTACCTCAGCCTGATACAGCACTCTCAGTAGGGTAGGTAATAGGGGTAATAGCACTGTAGAAGCTCCCTAGCTTCCTTTTTACACAGTAGTGGGGTGAGACACATCTTTGGTGTTTCGTTATTTTCTTTGATGAAAGAAGAAGGGTGACAAGAAAGTTCCAAATCACACAGTACAGAAAAAGCCACTCATTTTCATGTCTTTGTATCTATTATTTACTTTGCTGTGGTGACTGATAATCCTGCTCACATGTATGTAGGAGATGACAAGGTACCACCAACAGAATGACATTGGTAACAACACATGGCTTGTCAGCATAATATGGTATGAACATTAAGTGTTTATTATGGTGTAAAAGAAATTTAGTGAAGAAATCATCTTGGAAGTTCACTAAATAAGTCTTTATCAGTAGTCTGAAAACATGAGCTAATGACATTAAAAAAAAAAACAAGCAAGATGAAGTGAGAAAATGCCATGTATTTATTTTCATGAGCTAATACAAATGATCCCCTCAAACCTGTGTCATGTTTGATAGAAAGGAGATACTGTCTAAAACACTATTCTTCGGTTAGATGTTTCATTTTGTTTAGAGAGCAACTCCATTGTGTTGAAGAGGAAAGATAATGTTTTGAAAAGACATGCTTGACTTTTGTCTGAGGCAAAAAATTATCTTTGAGTGTAGAAGTGAACTTGATGTCTGGTTGATCATATATGAGCGATTCACTTAGAGGAAGCTGTGTAAGGAAAGCATCTTTAGCTGCAGCTCATTTTTGTCTCAAAGTAATGTTGAGTTTAAGCAACAAGGTGAAGAAGATAGCACTGAATAGGAAGGAGTGGTCTACAAACCCACTGAACACGTGGAACTCATGGACATAGAAGTTACTAAAGTACAACTGCTTGTTGTCAGGGTATGTGTCGTGGTTTAAGCCCAGCCAGTAACTCAGACCCACATAGCCACTCGCTCACTCCCCCTGCTTCATCCCCCACCCTCTACCAGAGGGATGGGGAGGAGAATCGAAAGAATGTAACTCCCATGGGCTGAGACAAGGACAATCCAGTAACTGAGGTATAACACAAACCACTGCCGCTACCACCAATAATAATAATGATAAGGGAAATTACAAGGGACGAGAATACAACCGCTTAGCTTGCTTAATTGCAGCACATGTTTCACGCTTGTGAATAACCTGGGCTATAGTGTCCATTGCTAAGTCCACCCCTCAATCATGAGTCCTTCTGTATGTTGCATCTCTGCCCTGATGGCCTGTAGTGTCATGGGCCCACCAGGCTTAAAATAATTCACCCTTCCCTTCAGCAGTTTCTGCAGCTTGTCGCTTGGGACTCCATACGGCTGCCTTCAATCTCTGACTCTTCCAAAGCACTGGAGGAGCCCAGTGAACTAGATAGTCGACCATACTGTCCCACACACCCTGCCGTTCCTGACCAGTCCAGCCTTGGGGAAAATCTCTTGGTCCTCCTATATCGTCGTCTAATCGTAGAAAAGACCCATACAGGACTCTGCTTAACTTTTGAGATCAGATGAAATGGTCATGGATAAAACACACTCTGTACGTGTGCCAACATGGTGATCCCCATCACAATCAGCAGGCAGGTCTCAAGGGTACCCAAAGGCCATTCAAAACCTTCAGAACTTTCAAATGAGGCTGCTCTACTTGTCACTGGGGCTGGTGTAGCTGCTGTGCTTGGAGCTGGAGTAGCTGCGCTGTCTGCTGCAGTTGGAGTTTGAGTAGCTGCTGTACTTGTCACTGGTGCTGGTATAGGTGCTGTGCTTGGAGTTGGAGTAGCTGCGTTATCTGTAGCAGTTGGACTTTGAGTAGTTGCTGTACTTGTCATTAGGGTGTGTGGGAATGTCTCCCTCATAGCCTGACCACCCAAGGAGGGGAAAAACATGCGTAATTGCTCAGCACTTCTATTATATACCTCCCAAGATATAGAGGTGGTGACCACACTGGGAATGCAAGCCAGATCAGTTTCATGATCAATGAGTCTATTGTATTACAAGTCATTACCATAAAGTACAATGAAACAAGAACCTTAGCCCAAGGCCCCCAGCCAATAGACAGCAACACTGCAAATACCAGCTGTAAGTAAGGTAGGACATGCTGAAACTGTGAGATCAAGAGCAACAACTTTGACAGCAAGTAAATCAGCATTGTGACTAGCGGCTATTGATCCAAAACAAAGAATGCTTATCACAAATATGATTAGACACACTCTGCAGATCTGTCATTATCTCAATCCTTCGTGCCCCACATTGGGTGCCAAAAAGAACTGTTATGGTTTAAGCCCAGCCAGTAACTCAGAGCCACATAGCCGCTCGCTCACTCTGCTCTCTCCCCCTCTTCCTCCCCCCTCCCGCTCCTGGAGGGATGGGAAGGAGAATCAAAAGGATGTAACTCCCATGGGTTGAGATAAGAACAGTCCAGTAAGTAAAGTATAACACAAAACCACTGCTGCTACCACCGATAATAGTAATGACAAGGGAAGAGAATACAACTGCTCACCACCCACCAACTGATACCCAGCTCGACCCAGCAGTGGTCCAACTCTTCCAGGTGACTGCCCCCAGTTTATATAGTGGGCATGACGTGCTGTGGTATGGAATACCTCTTTGGTCAGTTTGGGTCAGGTGTCCTGTCTCTCCTTCTTCCTGGCTTCCCCTCCTCCCTGGCAGAGCATGAGGCTCAGGAAGTCCTTTGTCAGACTAAACATCCTAAGCAGCAGCTAAAAACATCGGTGTTATCAGCACTACCCCCAGGCAAAAGTGAAAACCACGGCACTGCACCAGCTACTAAGAAGGAGAAAAATGACTGCTCCTGCTAAACCCAGGACAGTAAGGTTTCTATAAAATTTTTGCTTTTTTTTTTTTTTTTTTGATCCTCTTGTAGTTCGGCAAAGTCTATATACAAAAATCTGTCTATTCTGTGCATTTATGGGTTTGCAGTCCTTACCAAAGTTATTATAAAACCTGATTTTTTTCCAAATGAACATTTCTGCTTTTGGGCTATTTTCTTGGTTATTTTGTACCCTAAATTTTCTGATCTACATTAAAAAAAATGTAATACAGTGAATCCTCATAAAAAAAATGGAAAGTAATGAAAATTAGGGTGCAGCTTCAATTTGATGATCTCTCATTTACAAAGAATCAGACTATAGCACCCCTGTGTAAGTTGGAAAGGAAGAGAAAGGAGCAATCTGAGAAAACTGGAGTGTGGCTGGGGAGTGGGATACATCAGCTAGTGCCACTAATGTTCATTCTCCAAACAAGCTGGGGGATTACTAAGCTTAGACAGAGCACTGAGGCCAGTTTTCTCACAGCCCCAAAAGCCTACAAAATAGCCTGATTTTTTTTTTCCTCTGTGCAATCTATACACCACAATCTAATCTACTATAGCCAACAAGATTTACTGTTTAGAATGTGCTTTAAATAGTGATTTACCATCTCTTAAAATAAATGTTGCTTGCAGCAGGCAGTCTCTGGTTTAGTTTTTTTTCCCTATCTGCCATGAGGATCCCATTTTCCCTTTAGTATGCTGACAACACAACTTCGTTAAGGCTGGTTGGTTCCATTTGCATTGGACATCTCTTCTGCATACAGATTGATGAGTTTAATCAACAAATCGGGAGAAAGACTTGGACATCAATCAGCATCAGTTTTCTTTCTATTTTCTGATTCGCTACTTCTAGTTATCAAAGCTATAAAATGGTGCCAATTTGAGATAAAATCATAGAAATAATGCAAAGTTAGTGTAAAATTGTCAAAAAGCTCTGGAGCTCTACTGCATTATGATCATTGATATTTTGAAAAAAAAGACCCAAACCATCATATTTAACAGTCATCACCACTGATGAACCCATTGTTCAGAGCTGGTAAAGAAAACATTTAGCAGTGTACTGACTAAACCATATCATAACATCTTTTGTTTTATTAATAAACCAAAACTGCTCCTATGCATTTTCATGGACTCCTACTGAACAGAAATGACAGTTTGTGCCTCAAAATAAAAGTCTCTTCTACTTTTAAAAGTAATATATTAGGTACCATTTCATATTGCCACTGTAGCTGGAACATCTCAAAGTATTCTCATGTATCTATTTTCAGAACAAACTCAGGAAGTAGGAAATATTTTTTCTTCATTTTAAGGACACAGCGGTCAAGTAAGGCGAGGTGAGATTGAAGTCTAGAACGTCAGGATCTGCATGCCCATATCATGCTTCCGGGAGCTAATTCTGATCAAGTTAAATAGGAAGAAGTTTACCAAATTCCTCTAAGTATCTGGATGTATCTGAGTTGTTCAAGATCCTGTGAAGGCAATGAATCAAACTAGTCCCCAGGCTAATTCCAAGCACTGCACTGTTCCATGTCTGCTGGAAAAATACGACTTAGTTTACAGAAATTTGCCAATATGAGGTTATTTTCCTGACTTTAGGGGGAATGGAGCTCATATTTCCTTATTGCTAGACCACCTTTATTGTGACATCCTGGGATAAGAAGAAAGGTAGAGTACTCCTCCCATACCTACAGCTTAGAGATGGAGGGATAAAGGAACTGGGAGAGAGATCACTCCTCCTTATGCTCTAGCGTGGCCATGTAGTTTTGGTCCACAATATAGGCCTAATTAAAGAATTAAACTAGCATCCTTTTTTACAAGGCTGCAGACTGAAAAACAGTGCAGTTATACTAATTATGCCTATACCTCATAATATGGCAAAACCAAAAAAATATCAGCTCAAAAGCCAGCCACCCAAGAAGATAAAATGTCTCATGTAATTACACCTCATGAAGTATGTTTCTGCTTTTATAAATGCTACTACATGTTAATGGAGATACTTCTTTAGTTTACATGTTAGAAGTCTGTGGTTTTGAAGCAGTAAGTCCTAAGATTCCTCTCTTAGCACTGAATGTTTCTGATTTAGCTATTTACAACATTCTCATGATAAGTAGTAATCACACACATATTTGTAACATCAAGTTTATTTATTTTTTTTTTTTTTTTAAATCTATGGCCAAACAGTGTTGCCAGAAATATCTGAGGAAATATCTATTTGATTTGAATTTATATGCAGGCAATCACAAAATCACAGAATAGAATCACAGAATCCTGTGGTCAGATATACTTAAAATGGAAACCGTACCCCTCACATTTTAATTCATACTGCAGTCTGCAATGTGGCATAGACTGAACATGTACCATCTTTTTTGCCTCACATTTTTTGAATATTTTTTTCAAAATTTACTTTAAAAACCCTCAAATAAATCTGACTGATACATCCATTGAGAATATTAAAGACAATCATCATGAAAAAATGATATTTATGAAATCATTTTGTATCTGCACAAAGCCAAGGATAAAGCCTTGTAGATTTCTTATATTTAGGTATATATTTATATATAAATATATGCATATTAATGTGGCTAGAAAATAAGTAAATATATATATTCATATATGCATATAAAGATGTACCTATGTATATACACATGCTTGTGTTGTCTATATAAAACAATCTTAGTACTACATGCATTTCAATACATATATTTCATATGGATAGTGGGAGAAGATTCAACTGAGACGTATTTAAAAATTGCGTGACCATCCTATTCTGGAAAGAAAATTATATCATTATATAAACCAAAGAAGCAATAACAGAAGAACAAAGATGACCCATCTCAAATGACAGAACATAAGTTATTTACCCATTGTGATAACGGTGACTGGAGGAATTCCTGCCTATCCAAACGGCAAGTAGCTTGATTTTGGTATAACAATGCCTGATATATGCAGAAGTCCTGCAGACAGGACTGAGAGGCTTTTATGCTCCCAGAAGCTTGAAAACATTCTGAGATGTAGGTGCATAGGACCAATGCTGTCTAGACCAGAAGATTTCCAAGAGTATCCATTGTATTCCATGTGAGTTTATTTATCACCTCCGTAGCCACAGCAGAGTAAAACTGGAAGTCATGAATGCAGAATGATTTGACAGTGATTTAAAAATGCATTTAATGTGGCAATATCATACCATCTAACAGAGCATTACTTCTTCATGTGCACTGAATTCTACCTCTCTGCACCCATCAAGGTTGCTTGATGACTTTCAAGCAACCAAATTATAGTATATTCCTTACATATTCAGACTGTGCTTTGCTGCCTTCTATTCCTTTTCTTATAGAAACAAAGCCAGATAGATGCTTAGGGAACACTTCTACGGGCATTGAGCGTTGCAGACAGTTAGTGTCATTTGAGATGCCCTAGAACATTCCTTCCTGGCCTCAGCTGCCACTTCAGAAAGACACAGGTCTCCCGTCGGTGCGGCATTGTATCTGACAGCAGTATGTGGATGCCTTTGGGTGTGTCAAGTAATACTTGATGACAATGCATAGGAAACTGAATCAAATCCTCCCAGAGATAGGCTGCAATAACAAGTCCTGCCACCCCAGGCAGGTACCTCAAGCAGCCGAATTCAAAAGTTTGCTCCTAGAGAGGCGGGTCAGAAACGTCTAGCTCCTGCAGAGGCTGTGCTGCTTGCTGAGGCTGTGCTGCTTGCTGAGGCTGTGCTGCTTGCTGAGACTTTTATCACCACACACCGGGGTGGTGGGTGAGAAGTGGATGAAGGCAGACTGTGTGGATCTGCCATTGCTGTGTTGAGCCCTCAAACTGCAGCTGCAGGCCTTGTGTTGCAGTAGCCTTTTCTGAAGGTCTTTGCAGTCAATCCACTGCTCAAGGGAAAGATTTTCCGTTTCCCCTTATAGCCTGCTGTGGAGACACTTATCACCCAGGCTATTCAAACTGGCTCAGGGGTCTTGTTTAAAAACAATCAACTGCATATCATATGGGGCTGGCTTCTCTACTGACACCTAACTTAAAAAGGAAAGAGGCGGAGATTTCAGAAGAGGCTATGCCGTTAATTTAGGGCAAGCCCACACTGAGCAAGCAGGATACAAGCTCCTGAACTCCTGGGCTTGTATGGTCTTATTTACAATTAACTGTAATAATTGAGGAGACAGTTGTCCTGGAACCCTGGAACTAACTATGCAGGAACACCTGACCATGTGGACACAGAAGCTAAGAAACCTCTAGGCACCCATGCAGTTTTCATGCCTCCCCGATTAGTGACTGGAGCCAGGCCCTTTTGCTTGTGATAGATTAATCAAACTCGCTCTCAGCCTCTAATTGGATGACAATCAGGTTCTCAGGGTATGCTGAATGGGGGAAAAATTCTCCTTCACTTATATTTTATATGTCTTTCATTTCTAGCTTAGATGTCATTTTTTTTTTAACCTTTTTATGTGATTCATTTACTTTGTTACAGTTTCTTCTCCTTTAAATGAGCTGCATATTTTCACCCAGCATTGCTAACTTCCATCAGTTTTGCACCAAAGACGCAACCTTTTCTTCTTATTATAACAGCACAGCTTGCAAAGTGATAGGTAGGAATTGGATTGTGTCAGCACTCCAATTACAACCCCCCGTTTTCAGGGAGTCATTTTTAGCATGGCCACAGAAACATACTCAGGTTTTACCACTGCTATCTAGGTCTTGTTCAAAAAGTGAATTTACTTTTCTTCTGCCCAGCTGAAAAAGAAAATATTTGACCACTTTTAAACTCCAGGAATATAAAAAAAAATAACAGAGGGTAGAATACGACAGATTTATGAGGCTCAGGTGTTGTCAGTGTTTTTCTGGCTAATCCCTTTTCCAATTTGCCAATATTGGAGACCTTCTCCTCTCCTATCATGACCATGCATCTAGCCAAGACAGCTGCATAACCTTCTCCACAAATGAATGTACAAGGAACCTCTGAGATCTATTTGCTCCACAGAAGAATTTAAGCTCTTGAATGTTTACCTAGACTTTCTAAGGATCTTCATTTAATTTTTTCTCCTAGTTCACCAGTGTTAGCTGAAGATGAAAGGATCTTTAAATTCCATTTCCTGGACTTTGTTCAATGATTTGAATTTAATGTTGGGGTTTTGGGGTTTTTTGGTTTGTTGGCTGGTTGAGTTTTTTTGTTGGGTGGGGTATATTTTTGGCTTTGTTGTTTGGTTGTTTTTTATCTTATTGACTGTTGATGATTTGTACCTGACTTGATATTATTAAAAGGATTCAAGAAAAACTTTTTTTCACCTCAATATTTGTTTTATAATAGAGTTGCAAACCCTCAAAAGAACTCCTTCCCTCATTGATTGCTTTTTACAAATATCAGTGCTCTTAATTCAGGAGGAAACAAGATGAAGATATTCCCAGAGCTATTTTTACTGCTTTAAAATTAGTAGTAACTGCACTGAACAAATTTGCTGAATGAATTCCGAATTCACAGTCATACAAAATCACTTCTACTCAGTTTCACATTCCATTACAGCTGAGCAAGTACTAGAAAGTGCCTCTAATTGTATTTCTTATTTTGTTCTAATTTATCCTGGAAGAATTGAGGCACATAAACTGTAGTGCCCTTGACTATTGAAGTTTCTCGATACAGAATCAATCTGTAATACACTATTCTAGATCACATACTAGACTCGAGGAATTTTCCCTGTCCAATGAGTTAACATTTCATTCAGTGGAAGCACCTTGTACTAGCTCCTGACTCCAGCATATGTAAAACTTTGATACCCACACTTACACTGTCTCGCTCACCTAAAGGTCTACCTAGGTCAACTCCTTTCTTTAAACCAAATTCTGTTTTCCCTCCAACACTACTTTAAAAGTAAACATTGTGTCCTTGTCTTTAGGGCTTTACCTAAACATGTTCCTCTCTTTTTTTAATCAGCCCTTTTAGGTTGTTTTTACACTAATGCTTTAATTATACAAATCTTCCTGCACAATTACAAAGGGAAATTATCAAACTTTCTCCTCACTTTGAACTCATGTTCAGTTACTTAGCTCTGAAATGATTCTTGCTAGAATTTCCCGGCTAGCAGATAGACTGAAGTGATCAGCTGACTCCTGATTACCTGCCACAATTCCCTCCATAAACACTAGTCTTCCCATAAGCTGGCTGTGAAAGAACCCTGGTGTGCCATTACAAATATTGCACTAGGAAGACCAAATAGTTCAGCCTATTTTTCTACTTCACTTACATATTTCATCAATAAATGAAATTATTTTTTTCACTCAATCTGTAACATCCTTTCAATTGTGTATATTCAAAACCTTGTGTGAATCCATTTCTTTTTTGCTACCTGCAAGCAACAGCTTATAATCGCATGTGTGGAAATCATCCTACATGAAAATAGATTAATAAACCATTTGTGTTATTAAAACTTACAAGTTAACAAGTACAATAATTATCCTGACCAATAAGGTTGTATGACGCACTCATCTAGGTCTCATTAATTGTTTATGCTGTTGCTTCTATGAGGCAAGGATCTTTCTTTTGAATATGGTGAGAATATATCCAGAAGGCTGAAAACCATAGTTTACAAAACCTTAATTATCATAGCTCATCTTCATAATAAAAGGGAAATTGTCTTAAACTAAGTTCTTATTTTCAACAACTCCATAATTTTTTATCTGAACATCACATTTTTTTTTGGTTTGTTTTTGTTTTGGCTTTTTTTTTTTTTTTTTTTTTTGGGGGGGGGGGCATTTATCTACTAGCTGTCATTTTAGCAATCCCTTCTAAAACAAATCAATAAAAATTAATTTGTGTTTTCCGATTTTTAACTTTTCAAGCAAGGTTAGCTTTTAAATGGCTTAAATATGACATAGTTAGTTTGGTGGTTTCAGCTTAATGACTAAATACCCCTGGAATTATTACTGTCATTTTTCACAATATTTTTCAAGTGCCTTTAGCAGTTGTCACTTTGTTGCCTGTGGATAAGACTTTACTTTAAAGTCTGCTCTCAGACCTACTTTTCAAGATTGTTCAACTGCAGAGGGATGAAAAGTAAGAAACAAAGTTGAGTGTCAGAAAAATAAATGCACTAATGAAATTTAGGCCTCTTTAGGTCCAAAGCATTTCCCAAGAATCCAGTGTGCTGTTACAGGTTCACTTAACAGGTGATGCTTATTGGGGATTATTATTATTATTATTGAATTGTTTGGGGAAATTATGATGGATTTTTTGATCACTAAATAAGAACCAAGACTACTGAGCAAATAAACATACAGTTGAAATTGTAAAAGTTTTAGTTCTTCCATGACTAGAGGCTACTGGAGAGAGTCTTTTTGATTTCCAGAAAGGAAAAAATGACCACTAAGAGGGTGTTCATTGAGATGATCCACATTAGAGTGGTCAGAGAAACCCTTTACATATGGATTGTATGGAGAATGAGTGACCAGTTTCTAGCCTCCTGAGGTGCCATAGGTCAACATCTTCTCCTGCCAGATTTGCAGAATACCATCTTTGACTTGGAATTATCTAAAGGAATAATTTGACTTCATATTCCCACATTCCCATGTGCAGCCTTCCAGGTATTTGCCATAGGTTATACTCATTGTACTCCTTTGCTTCTGAAGTTGACCTTTTACTCAATTTTTTCTTCATCTTCCTTGGCAGCTTTGCACATCCGTAACACCTTTCCTACAAAGGTCTCAAAGTGCATTATAGCCACCAGTAAAATAAAGGTGAGATTTTCAAGGGCATGAAGGGCACTTGCAATGATTCCTCCAGCTGGTTTTCAATGAAACCTGAGAAATTATCTTTCACTTTTTTATCTTTGAATATTTCTTTTTAACACAATTCTCAAGGATGTGAAAAGGTTAAGTGCTGTTATTCCCGTTTTACAAAAGGGGAAACTGAGGAGCAATTGCAGCTAATGGGCTAGATGAGGTTCACAGCTGCACTTTCCTAGAAGAGCATCTTAAGGGAGTCAAGTCCTTGGCCACTATCTTCATTATTAGAGTACCCTTCCAGACAAACCTTCCCATTTCCTTCTGTTGCCTCAATTCAAATTATGTCCATGACCTGAAGGGAAAGGACCTCTCTTTAAAACAGTTTCAGCTTCTTCAAGTCTTTTCTAGGCTCTTAGATATATTTTAAAAGTGAACTCTATGGAATGGACCCCAGAGCCTAGAACAAGCTTTTTTTCAGCTGTTTTGTTCTACTGGGTTCATACGCATTCAGAGCTTCAGGCATTTTATGTAGCCAGTTGATTAAATATATATTTAATTTTTTTAATATGCATACTAATTACCCAATAGACTAGAATGACTCTTAGGAGCAATTTCTGCCTATTGTGTAAAAGCATTATAAAAATCCTTCCAAAAAATAGCAACTGCACATGCTTAAATGCTTCTCTTCTCCCTATGCTGGCCCTCCACCTTGCTCCCTAACATACCAAAACCAAGTTGTATCATGTCCTGGATTAATCACTGGATGAATTTCCATTATTGTATTACAGGGATGCAAAATCTCCTCTTAATCTGGAATTTTTTCCCTTTAGAGTACAAACCAGCAAATCTCCCCAAGTGAAGATTGCTACAGGATCAGGACCCTTACAATGTAGCAGACAGGTAGTTAATTCATCATTAGTCTTGCTATTGTTCTAATATTTTTTTAAAATAAACTGGGGAAAGGGAGGAGTTGCTGAGGTAATTTTCCTACAATGCATTTCACCGTGGTTATATTTTGTGCTCCCATATTCAGGGATGGAGGTGAGAGGAAAAGTGGAGTAGAAGAACTGGCCTAGAGGTACCGAGAACATAGGTATATCCAGAAAAGAATAACTAGGCAGAGTGATGGGTGGGTGGATGTGTGATCTGAGAGTGAAGAGATTAAGATAGACTGTGTTATCTTCTTTCTCCAACTCTCTCACTCCTTCCCAAAAGCTCTGGACTCCGTGGTGCATGTTTTCGTACCACCTGCCATGTGCATGATTGCATGTACAGCCCTTGCTATCTAACTCCAGGAATTCTCTTCTGCTGCATCCTCCCTGACTATACCTCCAAAATACTGAAGTCTTTATTCACACTTCTGCTAGCCCTGTAAGTATGTGTTTGAAGATGCATGCTGATGTTTTGAACACAGTGTTTGACAAATGGAAAACTACAAGATGAAGAAAGGAGACTGCTTGCAGAAAAGCAGTACAGGATTGCCTAGATCCTTGCAGACACACTCTGTTCTGTAATAATACTGAAGACCCAAGAGTGAACAGGATCATCTCATCCAGGCCTCCCTCTTCAAACTTAAAAGACCACCATATGGGGACCATAATGCAGCATGAATGATTCAGGACTTACCCCATTTCCTTTCTACTGGGTTAAGGAGGAAGTTCTCAGCACTTTATACTAGGCTTTTTGGATGCAGTTCCTAATCTCACTTCTCCAACTATATTTTTGCATATGAACAAAGATTGCTTGGATGAGATGTGAATGACACTGAGTCACAGCTAAAAAAGGAGGTGCTGAATAGCTCCTCTTGGAAATCTAGTGAATTTGCTGGGTTTTGGTCTCAAATCAGTCTCCTGACACTCAAGAGTTAAGTCCTGCCTTCTGGTTTAAACAGCTTAACAGCAATTCCTCAACTGACTGATCTTTTGGAGAAGCTTCAAAATTAATTCTGTGCTGTTTTAAAGCTCCCCTCTCTCTTTTCTGAGGGCAATGGGCAGAGCAGCACACCATCCCTTAATACTGGCTGTAAAAACTACACCCCAGCAAGTCAAGTATCAAGGAAGATAGATGCTCTGTTAACCTGCCATGCTGTTATTAAAAGAGCACAGCTGAAGTGTGCACTGATGGACCATGAAATCTGAGGAGAGCCACAAGCCATTCAAGGTGAGAAATATGTGCTGGGAGGTCACACAGTATCTTTGATGTTCCTGTGAAATTATCACACCATAAACTGACAGATGAAAATATTATTTGACCTTTTAAGTCAATTATATCATTTTTTATCTTAAAGATCTTTCATTTGCAACTTGGTCACATATCAGAAAGTTTAACGTCATTTTTGTGGTAAAAAACAGGTGCAAGCAAACCCTCTGGGAAATGGTGAGCTATGAAAGCCATTTGTAATCTTGTACTCTTGCCACATTATCTCACTTCAAATGTGGTATATATGTGTTAACTTAAAGCATAAATAATACCACTTGTACATCTGCCCGAATAACTCAGAGAAGATAGTATGCACTGTATTTTTCACAGGCATGTTCTTGTTTGAGGTGTGTAGTGAAGCCCATAGTGAAAGAGGCTGAGTCCTCAATAAACAATTGCCAACACTCAAGTAAACATAAAATCCAGTGAGCCACTAAAATGAGTACAAAATAATAATCAGCAAGAACCTTTCTTTATATTTTCCTGGACTGCAGTTACACTCGCTGGTTGGAAAATAATGGAAATTCTGATTAACACTTCACTTTTTTCTTTGACTACACTGAACATTTTTAAGATGTCCTCCCCTGTCCTTAAAATGGCAATAATTAAAAACTGTGTTCAGCATGAAAAATTAATATCTGATGTACTAGTAGCATTGTCTATGGTTACAAACAAAATTAGAAGTATCTGTTCTTTAAATTAACGTATTCCACAGGAGAAAGGGATTAGCTTGTAATGCAAATGAGATTAAGGTACTAGATCTGCTGAAAATAAGGGCTGCTGAACAGAAATTCTTTTAGGGAATATAAGTGTCCACCATTATTATGGTGTCTTATAAGAAATGACCTGTTTATTTTCCTATTTCCTAATATTTTCTGATTTCCTAATGCTCGGAAGGAAGACAATCACCAGGTGCTGAAATGTGTATGAGAA
>JAOEHY010032576.1:0-11296 GCA_025447955.1 Psilopsiagon aurifrons | reverse complement strand
AGGGAAGGGAAGGGAAGGGAAGGGAAGGGAAGGGAAGGGAAGGGAAGGGAAGGGAAGGGAAGGGAAGGGAAGGGAATTTTTGAAAGTTAACATAGCCCCGAAAAAAAATTCTAGAAAGTAGCAAGCTGCTGTTTTCTAATGAATACTTTGTCAGAGAAAATGTCTCGCTTTTACTTTTGTTTGTAGGAAAGAATAGCCATTCCAGATGTTCATTTTCATTCAAGTGTGGGAAGAAATGGTCAATGTATTGATACTTCCATCAGTCTCTGTGTCCTGTATGGTGGCATATAGGATTCACAGCAATATTTAGTGGACACCAGTATTCACTGTGTTCTGCCCTTCCATAGGGTTAGAGATATTTATTACAGGTGGGAACTCTACAGCACAGCCCAAAACTATTAATCAGTCCAGGATCCACTTTGGGGTTACCATAATTGTATATATTAAGTTTGTGAGCTAATTAGTTATGCCCATGTTATTTCAAAACCATTTGAACTGCTGTTCTTTGATCAATAACCACTTCTCAATAGCCACTGTTCATCCATTATTTCTTCCTTTCTCCAGTTTAAGTCTCCTCCACATTCTGTGTCTTGTGGGCTGAAAGAAACCCCGTATTATTTAGATAAATATCTGCTTTTTGTAAGTTGCACAAGAAAGGTCACTTCCTATCCTCATTTGAATTTTCCTTCACATCTTACAGCATTAAATGCCTTCTCATTCATACATGATTCATAGCTGCCCACAGAACAGTCCTGAGATTTCCCAGCTTCCACTGAGTGATTGCCAGTGTCTTGAGACTGTGTGACAACAGGAAGCAGTAGATTGTCCTTTCCCACCAGGTCTTCAACTCCCTCTCAGCAGCAGCGTGTCTGTCAGTCGCAGCAGCAGCAGATGAAATTTAGCTGCTGTTGAGAAAAATGCTGCTGGACTGCAGGGAAATGCATTGCCAGGATGAGTACACTGGAAGATAAAGTGCTTGGATGGCTTATGGAAAATGCATGGTGCCAAGAAGGGCAGCTCTAAAATTTAAGAAGTCATTGAAGGAGGAACTGAGGGACAGTTAGACCCAGGAAAAGAAATGACAATAATGCTGGAAGGTGGAAGAGATGAGATCAAAGAGAAAAAAGGGGTTCACAGCCCTCAGATATTCTAGGCCATTTAAAGAAACTGTCAGAGAGATGACCAAAATGTCAGTCTGTCTGCATTTTTAGGCCCAACAAAAGCTTAGGGTAACCTCGTTGGATTCCAAGTTCAGACCACATGTGCCCTATGGAATAGTAACCCTCTAAGGCAAATAAAATTAGTTATGAAGGTACTAAAATAAGGTGCTCAAAAGCAGTAGCTACTTTTTAAAACTCTGGCCAGTCAAGCCACTGTTGTGTCCTATGAGGCTTGACTTTTGGGCAAGGCCCATGGGAAGGTAGGCAGCTATGTTGTTCCATGACTGGAGTATGCAATGGACTTGTCGATCTGACTCAGAACAGGATGAGCATTGACACAGGTGAGGAGTGCTGGATTTTCTTATCATATGAGCAAGTCCCAGTGTGAAATGAATAATACCACTTTTTCATTTTGAAGAGGAAACTTTCTGCCTCTACCATGGCCCAGCTACAGTGGCAACAAGAACATTTAAACAGTCTTTACTGTTAAAAAAAGAAAACTCAAAGAAAAAATCAGCCTTCAGTAACAGTTTCCTTCCAATATCTGAAATGAAAATTTATTTTTTCTCCCAACTCACAGGTACTGCATGGTTGGAAATAAAGACTTTAATTGTAGATGATATGGTATTGTCCACCTGATCTGAGCTCAGGAACAGGGACAGCAAGTGTGAGGCCTTTTTATTTTGAGTTTGTTTCTGCATCTTGAGAATAGGATCTTAGGTGTTGCAGTCATAGATCCTGAGAAATAAAGCTAGTGACGAAGAAACCTGAAAGCCCATCTGTTACATACAGATGTCACATATTGTACAGAGATGAGAGGCTTTGCAGAGTGTATGCTTTTCCTTTAAACTAGTGGGAGGAGTTTCTTATAATTGCGAACAGATGGGAAAAAGAAGGGAAAAGCACCCAAATCATCCTCCTTACTGTCATTCTTCAAGAAACATGGTTTGCTGTTTGCATGTTATTTATGTACCTGTGTTTCTACCTGACGGTGTTATCCACTGCTTAATAACGTTAGATTTTTACAGAAGCTCCTTATTTTAAGGCACATGAGAAACTACAAATACACTGTGTAAGGTGCGTAAGCATGGTTGCAGAGGAAGTGAGCTCTAATGCAAACTAGGAAGTGACTGATTCACCCAAAGCAGGCAAACCTCTAAAATTATTCATGTATTTCATTAAACAAAAGTATATGGACCAATCTTAGCCTCTTGAAAGTGGCCTTAGCTTGGTGCAGAGGGCAATGAGAATGGAATCAAGTTTAGGAGAGAATATCTTGGGTTTTCAATCTGTTTTCTGGTGGACTTCTGTTCCCCGGGCAAACCCGCAAAAACCACAATCTCATGTAATAATACTGAGAAATAATTGTCATTGTACCTGCATCTGGTTTCTCAGAGATTATTGCAGAGGCAGAAGAGAAACTTCTCACTGTAATCTCAGGCATCCCTTGCGCTCAAACATATAAGTTTCAGCAGAACTACCCCAATTTACCTTGTGATGCATCAGGCCCAATAGCTGTCATTTTAGACTGTTGGAATAGATATTTGTATTAAGAGAAAAATGCATCAAGCACAAAGGCTGGATTAATAGATGAGTGAGGTATTAAATGTGCAGTAAATCAAGAACATGCAAGCTTAAAACAATTCTCCCTCTTGTTCTTTCTCTCTTTTTAATTTTTTTTCTTTTTTTGAAAAAAATTTTCAAGCCCAGTTTCCTCCCCTTTTCAGTGTAAAGTAGCAAAAGAAAAAACTATGCTGTTTGAATAAAATCTACATATATATGAAAGCTGGACAGTTAAGTAGCTTCCAACAGATCAGCTACATGTACCACTAAGGTATACACACATCCACGCACACAAAAAAAATAAGTCATGTTCGTGACTACATAGTGCAGTTATCTGATGGAAGGTGCGATCCTGGAATGTTCTGTTGTTTTATCTTCTGCCATCAAAGTCACCTTCTTTAGCTGCACTGGGGTCTAAGACATACATGGGTCCTCACATTTTAAGACATCCTGGTGTGCATTGGCAAGCATCGAAAGCACCCCATCACAGCCATACCGCAAGGAGCCGTGCTAGACTTGCTGCTAGATGTTTCCCTTTGCTCTGCTTACATCAGCTGAAAATAATCATATTTAATCCAAACAGGAAATGGTTTGCTCACACCACCACAGCCAGCATGCAGGGCAGGGCGTTCCTGTTAGAACGGAGCTCAATAACAAGGTTCAAAATACAGATAGAGGAAAAGATATGGTGCATCACCCCAGGTGCAAATATATGCGTCAAAAGCAAGCAAATTATGAGACTAGTTAATCAGACAGTCAGTTGTTTGTGCAAATGTGGCTATTTACACTTCATGTTTCTTTTGTTCATCTATTTTAAACCAAATTTGTGGCTTTCTTGCCGGTGTCTCCAGCTTCTGCAGTAGTGACCATTCTGATGAGGTATGGATTTGGAGGGAAATACCATGGGGCAAGATCACTAAGCAATCATTTGCAATGTAATCCAGACCTGATTACTAGCAAATGACCCTTAAACAGTGAATCTGTGAGTGGATCCAGAAATTTCCATGCTTATCTGAGTTTCCCAAATAGCCTTCAGGAGTCACCAACAGCAGCTATTTTTCAGGATGCCTACTGCGCATTCTACTAAACCTGCCTTATACAGATGCGGCCCTGTCATGACACAGAGTGACTGGGAAGATAAAGGTTCTAACTCTCAGTTAATTCTCATTTAGAATGATTAGGTGCTCTGTTATTCCATGGCTGTAAGCATATAAAAAGTTTTAACATTCTAGTAATGAGCAGAATAAACAAACACAGTTTTTGAGAAACTGAGGCATGAAAGTACCTGTGCATGCCTACTGAAATTGCCAGTGTGAGATTTAGGATCTTTAGATACTTTTGTACTTTGCAAATGCTACTGAAAGCCTCCTGCATCTTTTAACACTGAAGAGCTTTAAAAATCTCCCTCGAAGCTACCTCAGAATTTAGGATATCATAACCCCCCAAATGTACAGACTCCCAAACTCTTCGGTACTTGTGAAATTGCACTCCCTGTCAAAACTACGGATGTTCTGATAATATGAAGGAGAAACGTCTCTGTTTCCCACTAGGCACAACCAAAATAGTCAAGGTCCCTGACTAAAGAAACTGTTCTTCCTATTAATAAAGAACTGAATCAAACCTTCTCTATGTCATGCTGTTTGACCACAATCACTGTCAGTTATATTCCTGGAAGAAAGTGAGCTTCAACTGCACTTTTTTAGTGCGGAGAGCACAACAATAACTCACTGCATCATCAAAATACTTCAGGAAGTTTTAAAGACAAACAAGGCTATAGATCTTTGTTTTCATACACTAAATTAGGGATTCCCATTTTTTTCCATCTTCATTAATTCCATGTTAAACAAGTTAAAGCATGCTCTAATTCTGCAGAAATGTTACTGTCCATATTTAATCTAATTTTAACCTGTTTTGTGGATCATCATTGTAGCTTTTTGGTCTTCTTTATCTCAGGAAAGATTAATGATAATGGTCTGGAGTGAAATTTTAGTAGCAAATGGATCGGTATTTCTCCTTCCAGACTTAGCATTTATGTTCACGCAAGATTGGAGGGAAAACTGTACTGGCCATTTCACGTCTTCTTTTTTCCCTAGAAGATTTTGTTTTGTCAAAGATGTTTAAAAATCCTCCTTCTCTAACTAGGATGAATTTTCAGATTATTGTTGTGTAAGACAGATAATAGAGTAAAAGCTGAGAGGATAATGAAACAAATTCAAATTATGCAGAGAACATGCATGATTCAGTTTTTCCGGTATTGACATGAAATATTTTTTATTTCAGTTTTACAGTCTGACTTGAAATTTCCTGTCTTTGGAAGCAATATATTTGCACATTTCTCTTTTCTATGCTTCAAGTGAATCCTAATTCTTGGAATTTTCATTAATTCTGAAAATTTTCATGCTCCTTTGATAATTCATCCTCATACATATCCCATATAAAGCCATCCTTAAAACCATTGAATCCCTGGATGAGTAGTAGTGAACATGAACCAAACTCCAAAGTAGAGTTTCTGTTTACAGTGGTAACTTTTCAATAGTCAATTTTTCATTTATAGTCTTCCTCATTGAATAGTTTGATCTAATTTAATTGCTGATTTGTTTAATTATCAGTTAGATTTTTTTTTTCATTCTGATGTCAAATTTAATACTAGTTTACTCTTGTCTAATGGCCAAATATGGATATCTGGATGGCAATGTTGATGTAAATATATCTATTGAATATCAATGGGACATAATTATGGCTACTATAACTGAATAATTTGGCAATGTAAAAATAGTTTTCTCATAATACTTGTTTTAAAGGTAGAAACAGGACTTTTTGCATGTTTGAAGGGTTTTTTCTAACATCTTGTGGATATCACAGAAGTTTTGAGGTTAAATGATTTTTCAGTTTTAAATAGAGTTTTCGATATACAACTGCATTGACATAATTGCAGCAGTGGGTGAAAACAGATTTTTTTTAATACTTTTTCAAAAAATTAGTCCTACTTTTCATCTACATTTACATTTTAATTACACTTTCAGAAATTTTTCAAATTTCAGAAAACTTCAGCCTTCATAGTAATTGACATCAAAATGTATAAGCTAAATTTTGCTGATTTTTTAATATGCCACTATATGGTACATATAAATATGCAAAAGATAAACATATTTTAAATAGAATAAACTTTTTAATCCAATATTTTGAAATATATAGGTATTCAGTTTAGTAACAGTTACTGTCTCAGAAGATGTGATTTTTTGAGGTGCATCCGGAACCATCATATTCCTATTTGAGAAATCCAAAACTATGAGGCATGATTTGGGTAAGTTTTAGACAAGCTACTAATCACTTTCAAGTCAAAAAAAACCATCCGGTAGTTACTTCACTTATATTTTTCCTGAGGTCAGTTTTACACATTTTGCTGCAGATTATTCACCCAGTAAATATCTTCGTCACACTATCCTCTGTATGCACACAGATTTTCTCAGAGCTGCCTATTGTTTAAATGTGGAACACCAAGTACAATGTAATTTATAGCCTGGAAAGATATTGAATGGAAAAAGCCAGAGTACTTTGTAATGCAGTAAGCACCAAAACAACATATTACCCATGTAAACTTTAAACATGAGCAAATCATTTGCTTTTTCACTTCCTACATGTAAAAAGCCAGAGGATGGCTTTGCTGGAGCATCACTGCCCCGTCCCTGCAGTGCTCTGCTCAAAGGGTGCTAGAGGATGGAGACAAGGGAGCAGCCAGA
This sequence comes from Psilopsiagon aurifrons, assembly GCA_025447955.1. Classification (NCBI taxonomy): domain Eukaryota; kingdom Metazoa; phylum Chordata; class Aves; order Psittaciformes; family Psittacidae; genus Psilopsiagon; species Psilopsiagon aurifrons. The sequence goes on along the minus strand of JAOEHY010032576.1, from coordinate 4,833 downwards.
ATGGAGTTTCATGTTGGAAAAGGTGAAAATAAATGAGCTGCAATGGGGAAAAAAATGTTGAAGAGAATGCTTGCAGAGCAGCAGAGCTATGTCACTGTGAGGGGTGAGGAGGGGAAGGGAAAAGAGATGAAGCAGATTCTTGTATTCTGAAAGGTGCGAAGGCTGCTAGGAGAGGTGAACCTGAAGGAGGTGAAGAGACAGAAGGAGATAGACCCTTTCTGGCACAGACACATAGCTATCTACAATCTGTTGGCCCATTTTAGTCATTGCTAAAACTTTACTTAAGTACCGCAACAGAATTAATTTTGCAGCCAAACAGGAAGAAAACTTGTGCTTTTTTTATCTCAGCCTTTGGTATGATAGACCCGTTTAGCCTGCACTGTGAGTGGCCTGGGAATGACTCGCTTCAGTTCAGTACCTCCTTTCTCAGCCTACTCCTGGAACATTCGGAGAAGCATAGCATTACCCATTGAGCAAGGAAAAATTCAGAAGGGAAAATCACTGCTAGAAGACCTTGAGACTAAACAATCTGCAGTCTCTAACAGATTTGCTATCTGATTTTCTGGTTAGGAACACAGTTTCACCTTAATTGCCTATATTGCCATCTAAATTCCCAAGATATTATCTATGGATTTTAAGACATAGGTTTTTTATAAACCAAGCTGACAAAAAAGTAATTTTCTCTGATGTAATGATAGGTCCAATAGTAGTTTCAGAACCCCATTTTATAATGCTCCATTCACTAATGATGAGACAGTGAAGTACCGAACAAGACAATAAAACAATTAAAGTGCACATGGATTAAGACTAAGTAAAAACCAAAGGATTGTAATTCGAGATACCTGTTTTCCATCTACTCATACCAGAAAGATAAAAAGAATACAGTAGGGATTATATGAACTAAACAGCCAAGCAAAGGCTCAGCTTGCTCATATTAAAACATTTGTGATTTAAAAAAAAAAGAACAAAAAGCCTATTTACTAGTAAATTGCATTAAATTACTTTCAATTCTGTATTACTATCTTTCTTTGGTTTTATAATTAAAAAGGTATGCCTATTTTGATAAATAACTGGCAAGTAATATTCTGCTGTTTTTGTTTATTGAATCACATGTGGTTTTGCAAAAATTAGCAATTTGAACAATGAAGGTTTTTTAGCCTAAAATATATATTTTTACTCAGAACTTTCTATTTAGTTTATCAAAGCATCTTGCAAGTGTAAGCACGGTTTCTTGGCCAGGGACCTTAAATATTTTAGTTGTTCCAAGAGGAAATCAGAGATGTTTGTTTTTTAGATTATCAACGCATCTATAGTTGTAGAGGAAGTACAACTTCATGAGTGCCTGAATTTGGGAGTTTGTATATTCAGGATGTTATGATCTCCTAATTGTGAAGTATTTTATAGAGATACTTTTTAATACGGCACATGTGAATTGAAAATCAAGGGGACCTGGAGAGAAGGAATATAGAAATTTTTTTTTTAAATCTGACGTTCACCTTGATTGATTTTTTACAATAAGAAGTGTGAACCATCCTGGTAAAAGCTACATGAAGCTGAAATTAAAACTGAGATTTCCTCTCGTCTTCACAATTGCCCTGCCTGAATCTAGCTGGGATAAGCAGTGTGTTATCGCCAGTTTAGCTTACAGGACTTAAACCAGGAAAACCTGTGAAAGGGCCTAATTTTGCCACTCCTTAATTTAACAGTGATGCACACCTTAGCATTGTCAAGCTAAAGAAGACATTCCAGTAGAACAGGATTAGTGAAAAGAAATTAGCATTTTTTTTTCTATTAACACATTGCATTTTAGGTTAGACCCAATTGAAGATCAGATCTCTTTCCTGTACAGGTTAGTTGTTCATGGTCTTGAAATCAGCCAAAACAATTCTAAAATTCAACAGTTTTCTCATTACATTAGGTATACCCATAAACTGAAAAGATCTGTGAGAAAGGCCAACATAAATAACATTTATAAAAATTAAAAATTTTAAATAAAAATTTTTCCACCAGCCTGAGGTCAAGAAGACAATGGAAAAAGTAAGTTGATAAAAGTAGCTTGATTTTTCTCTCATAGCTGGCTGTTATCAGATATGGATCTGATAATAATTATGAGATTTATCAAAGAACAGAATGACATCCTAGCAGTCATTATTTTCATTTCATGTCCAGCTGGAAGCCTCTGGAATATTTATTGTTAATCTTTTTTCCCATTATCTCTCTCAACTCCATCCTCAAATTATTCAGACCCTATGTATGCTTTTGTGGGAAAATCTTAGCTTCATCTGTTTGGCAGATGACACAGAATTCTTTTGTGTCTTTTTTTTTTTTTTTTTTCTTTTTTTTAAACTGGTTTTAATCCAAACAAATCACAATATTATTATCTAGGAACAGCAGCATGATATTAGCTCAGAAAACAGACATACACTGAAGTTTTTTGTTACTTTACAGAAGTAAGGAAATGATGCGAAGTTCACTTTCTTATGATGAAAATGTACTTTTTCTCTTCTGTATAACGGTAGGCACTGTGCCTCTTCCTGAAATACTGCAAAACAAAACACCAAGTGCAGGTTTGACAGAAACTCTGTCACTTTTCTCCTGGGCCTCAGGTGGTTGAAATGAGTTCAGATTGTTTACCAGAATACATTGTTTTTACAGTTACAGGCACATCTAAATTCTCAGATACATCCTTCGTCTTTGTTGGAAGGCAGTCTGGATTGTCCCTCCCTTTTCTACCTTTCTCATTAGTACTAGGTTTTTTGGACAGCTTTACATGGTCCACAGTGGAAAATATTTGTTAATATAAGTCTCAAGTACCCACTCCAAACTAACAGTAATTTATTTTCTCCAAATGACCAACCTCATTCATGTGCTGATTTTACCTGTAGAATGTTTAAAAAAAAACCCACTATGATACTATTTGCAATAGGGCAGGGATCTTTGCATCTAGGACAAGAGTATTTAACCACAGTTTAATGCTTAATATCCTATTAGATAAAAGGCTTGGAGACTTTTTGCTTCTGTAAAATAAATTTTATATCTGATAGAAAGTGTGGGTTACATTGATTGCTTTAGAATTTGAATTAGGAGTTGTGAAGCCTGGGACTTAGTTTTATGAGTGTTCACTGAGGTTTACAAGCCCATTCAGCAAAAGTCATGGCTGGTGGGCGAAACTGCGCTTCTCAGAGCTTCAACCCACTGCTGAGACATGAAGATCACTACAAGGCACACAGAAGCATTTAGCAGAAGCATTGCTGGTATTAATTACAACAAGAAAACTAACTTGCATTTTTTAGGTTAGATCGTAAACCCTCCAGCTGCTGAACACATCTATAGGTATCTTCCTACTGCATTTATTTGCCCCCTAAAGTAGTACAATGCTGAGAAAACGGCAAGAATTAAAATGAACTGAAGTAATTTCTTACATCTGGATGGCAACTGAGAGTCCAGATAAATAAAGTCATGAGTTTTTTAAAGATTCAGATTCTGCGGTTGTTTGTTCAGCAGCAGTTTAGGCACCAGGCAAACTAATTGTTTCTCTCTAATGCCTTAAATTAAACTACAGACACCACTGACCTCAGGGTAAGGAAGAGACTTTTACCAAACTTACAGACTCCAGAAGTGAAAAGAATTTCTTACTACTGCTGTGAAGGAAGCTTTATGCCAGAGTGTCATGCTCAACAGGAGTTTTATGAAAAAAGGAGAAGAAAAAAGCCTAGAACCCTATTCCTTCTAATTAGGGATTAATTCTGGTTTATTAGAAGTAAGTTGAAACAAAAAAATAAAATTAGGGGGGAAAAAAAAGAAAATTAAAAAGGAGAATGCAAGAAAAAAGAAGAGACATAGCTGTTCAACACCCAAAGCTTGTTAGAAATCCAGATCTGTACTTTGACCCTCCCTGTACTATTTCATCTTTTTCCATCCAGCTTTTAAAGCAATATAAATGAAAAATCTCTTCATTTCCACAAAGCAAAGCTGTCTGCTAGTATCTCTCAGTTGCCACTGATATATGTAGTAAATGACACCAGAAACCCTGCTCCTCAGTGAGGGGTAGAGTTTCTTAGGCACCCCAGTGTGTCCCCTTCCTCCTCCGACGAAAATGCAGGAGTGGCTGGGTAGGATCTGCTGCCTCTGTGTGAGTGAAGCCGAACATCTGCTTCAACCAGGCAGTTTCGTGTGCAGGCCTGCAAGAGCTCTGTAAGAGAAGCCCCTAGAAAGGGAGTCAGGACGGAATTTTTTATTTGTATAGATGCAAGATAAGGTGCTTAGATAAGAGCATAACTTCCTCATTTCTGCTACTCACTCAGTGTTTTTACATAAGGCTGATCCTCTCACTTAACAGTGATGAAAATTTTATCAACAAAATTTGCTTTTGCTCTGCCAAGTCATGACAACCTCAATTAGAGCTGAGCTGGAGAGGCATTTTGGTGATTACATCAGTCTAAATGGATGTCCCCTTCTCCCTATGATGCCTCTTTCTATTCCATTCTCTGGGTGTTTGATCTTTCTATCCGGATCTGGGCAGCTGAGGAGTGAGACGAAATAAAGAGTAGCTAAAACATTTCGGAAGAATCTGGCCACAGTCATGATTTTCATTCTTCATTCATTTTTGAAAGTGGAACATGCTCTAAACCACATGGCAGTCAGATCCAATTTTGCTAGGTCTTTGCTGAAAGCTTGATAATTGTGATGAATTTAACAAAGAAAAAACATTATATAAAGCCTATCTTCCTCAGAAGGGTCTCCATTGGTGGTCAAATGATCATAGAATCATAGAATAGTTAGGGTTGGAAAGGACCTTAAGATCATCTAGTTCCAACCCCCCTGCCATGGGCA